>JASDQU010314763.1:0-13420 GCA_032191745.1 Picea mariana
ACAAACTTCCCAACAACATGGTGCCACTGTATATTCCATTGTAGGGTGTGGACCCTAGTTCTATTAGGAGGGGTGGAGGCATTTCCCATCATGTATCCTCCGAAACTTGAAGTCATGGGAGGATGATGTTAGCTCACGCTCCCCTAGACGTGTAATGATGACTATCAGTTGCCTGTTGGGGAAGCTTGGTCAAGATAATGACACTTCCTCTTACGAGTTCTATTTGGAGTTAGGTCAATAGAGTTGACACTCCAAGATATTCTAACAGAGGAAGGATAGGAATGGAAGATGGAAGTAAGTTAGGGAGGAAGGATGAGTAGAAATAGTTGAGAGTGTATGGAGATTTTCCCTATGTTGGAACTTATTTTTTTCCTTCTGAAAATAAAATTCATATATATATGAATATTCATAATTATGTAATTAAACTACAATTGTCTAAATAGCATTGTTGAGCTAGATAATTGAAATTAAAGGATTTCACAAACATTTGATTGGTTTATTTTCTTTTATAAAATGAATAGTCTTGTTGAATGGATTGGATGCATATGGAAATTACTATAGAGATGATAGTTATTGATATTAGTACATGAACAAGACTAGTATGTACTAGTTACACATGCATTTCTTGCACATGTACACTAGTATGAATGAGTTTCTTGGCTTACTTATTAATAATGATGATTATTTGTTGTGAATGTGTGAACCATGTTTCTTTTCCCTTGTATCATAAAATACCTTAACTTCGGGACGAATTTTCCTGAAGGGTGGGTGTATGTAACAACCCTAGTTAAATAGTTTCATAGGGTTTATCAAGTATAGTTAATTAAATAATTAATTTTCCTAGTGTGTATTAGTTAAATAACGATTATTTATTAATAATATTATTTATTTATTGTTTAATATATGTTGATTAATTAATTGATTAATTGATTAATTAACACATTTAAGGTTTGGGTAAAGAATTAAAGGCTTAATAACTTTAATTTATTTATTATAAAACTTTACGTATGACAGGGGATAGGGTATTGAATGGAGGGATAAGGTAGTAAATGGAGGGATAATGTGGGTGGCATTAAATGAAGGAGGAGGCAGTGAATGGGGGAGGATATGATTGGGAAGAGGCCTTCGGGAGATGATTATGAAATTTTGGGGAGAGGAACATTATTGTAGGGGAAGGACTGTATTTTCAGTGGATATTTTTCTGGTTTTGGAGTTTGGGTGGATTGTTACAGGGGTGCACCAGGTTGCTGGGAGTTTTGGGCTCAGGGGCCAGGAATCCTCATGGAATCCTGGAGCTAGGGAGCTGGACAGGATCTGTTCCGAGTTGGCAGGGAGGAAAATTCGGTTTTGGGCAGAGTTTGGGCAGAGCAACAGAGAGGACAACCGAAGAGAGGGAATTTAGCATCAGACAGAGGTATTTTTATTTATGTATTCTCATGAATATGTGGTTGTTACGTAAGCTTATTCACATGATGTTAATAAATCTAATTTATGCTGAATAATACATGATTATATGTTATGATTAAATTGTATAGGATATAATATGTTTTTATTCAATATTTTAGCTTGTGTTTTATAAGGCTCTGTGGGGACAGAGACCTTACAGTTGCAAATTATTAGATCTTGAGAACTGCAGAACTTGATTAGCTCGGTACCAAACAAGTTGTCAACCTAGTATTCAAAGTTTCTTTTGTATCTTCTATCTAAATTAAGGTCCCCATATAGCCATACAGGATTAGGGTTGTAACCATTGCTTAAAATAATTTGGCTTGATTAGATATCTTAGTTTTGATATTTTTGTCGTGGAAGCAATTTGTAGTAAGATTTTATAGAAGAGCCACATTATCGATAGTTAAGTTGACGTTTTGAATCCAAATTTGGATCCATCATTGGGATAATAAGTTGATTAGAGAAGAGGGTACTATATCTATATAAATACTGAATAATGCAAAGATGAGCCTCATAAACTCAAGGAGTCAACCACTTAAAAAATAATGAGAGTAGAAAACATAAGAACATAAAAGAAACACAAAGAAATAAAGAAAAATAAAAATAGAAATAATGACTATATAAATATCCCATTAATATTAATGATAAATATTTGGGATTAATAATCTATTAATATTTTTTAAATCGAAACTGAAATTGTATTAATTTTCAAAAAGAGTGTCAGTCCAAAGTGAACAAAAATTACATAGACTAGACTTCTAAGCTTGCCAAAACATAGCACATTTAAGTGATTGAGTCTATTGACACAAAGAGATGAAGTTGACAAAAATTCCAGGTTATCTTACATGTTGCTTGCCTATTGAACTAACCTAGAAGACAACTAATTCTAAAAAACATCAGATGATTAAACTTGTGCACTTCCCTGATCCTCCTGCTCCTGACCAACCTTTTGTATACCATTTCTTTCGATTTCCATCAGTACATGACTATGTAATGCCATTTCTACATCATGTTCCTCTCCATGCACAAACATTTATGTACCCAGAATGTTTGATGCAAGAGAAAGACTGTCCAGCTGCTGAGATGCAATGATAGCTTTCAACCTTGCACATTCTAGCTCTAGAAGATTGATTCTGCACTTATGGGTGAGAATTAGGCTCATTTAGTTGGCATTTTGGGTAGAATAGATGTGTTTCATTTCTTTTAGTTTGGTGGAGAGAGCAAGGATGGCATTGTTATTGACCTGAATCAACTCCTCATGCTGGAACATGACCTTCTTGTACTCTCATAAGTCATCACTTGTCATTGTAGATCGAGTAACCCTGCCTAGGATAATTGCACTATTTTGAAATTAAAAATCCAACCCCTTTAATCCTGAGTGGTGCCAAGGGAGGGTGGCCTACTCCCCTTTGATTCAAGAAACCAATACTACTATGATTGGTATATGAGTAACCCCAAACCTTTACCAAAAGACAAAAGTTCTATATAGTATTACCTGGAAGTTATTTTTCGATGCTAATATGAATGCCAACACTCGACTAGAACACCTCCTTGCCCCACTAGAAGATCACTAGAAAAACTTGGTTGAAAGGCCCTTCATTTTGGAAACTCCAAAACATAAATAAATTTGCACCAGATCTTCTAGTAAGACAGTTATGAAGAAACCACGAGTCACCCAACACCCTAACCCATATCCACTTCCAAGTTCATGAAATTACATCTAGGAAGTCTATACCCCAACTCTTCCAAAAATACCCTGCAAACATTGAGTTCAAGATCCTTCCGTCCAGTGTAATCTCACATTCCTTGAGCCATTTCATAACTTCACACTCAAAATCCATGAGTGAAGCCAGATCGATTAAATNTCCCTCATTTAATCGATCTGGCTTCACTCATGGATTTTGAGTGAAGCCAGATCGATTAAATGAGGGAGGAGGCTCCTATGGGAATATGATCACTCCTTCGCCTGCTCCAAGTGAGTGACCTTGATTGGTGATCATGCAACTAGACTTGCATTGAATACCATGCAATGCAAAGGATGGATTGTGCTATGGCTTACAAACATTGAAACCTTAGGGGATAGTGGCAATTGTAAATTCCCCATTTTCCATCAAGACACCAATTTTTAATGAAGTTGCATACTTTGCCAAGACATTTGCTTCATTGTTTAGCTCCCTTCTAACATGAAAGAGCCTCACCATGTTGAATTGAGCTATTGCTTCTCTGATTCTCTTTATGATGACCTAACGTTTGATTCCTCCCAGGGTTGAATGATTCATAGCTACTCGAATAATGTTCATGTAGTCCATGAATACTATTAAAGCCTTGATCTCTTGTACTCTAGCTATGGTCAGCCCACGCTATAGCGAGTAAGTTTCAACTAGATTATTTGAAAGCTCAACTAATCCCCACGCTTACTGTTTAATTTTTTTCCCCATGGGATTGTGAAGACTCCCCCGCACTTGAAACCCCTTTATAATATATTATTATTACTATTATTATAATATATTATTAACATATATAATAGATAATAAAAACAAATAAAAAGATTAAAAAATGATATATAATATCATCAATAATATTAATAATCAATTTTAATAGTTACTAATAATATTGATAACTATTAATATTGGTTATTAAAATTATTTAGACCAATCAAAAGGTAAAAAGAAGAAAGAATAAAAACAATTATTAATATTGATATTAATAAATAATATTAATAACTATTAATATTAATATTAATATCAATAACTATAATATAATATCAATAATCAAAATTAAGAATATTATTAACATTAATAATTAATAAAGATAACTATAAAAACAATAAAAAAACTGGAAAAAAAACATAAATATTAATAAAAAATATTATTAATAACTATAAGATAAAATAATAATGATAATAACAATGATGATGATGATGATGATTAACGTCCACTGCGACCAAATTGGTCTATAGGACCTTAAGAGGGTAACTGATTACCTGCAATTCTTTAGAATTTTGTTTCTATGCTAAAAAAACATTAAGAGAAGCTTTCCAATATCACCATAGTTTCGTTGAGTTAAAAGGTTAGGAAGGTTGGTAGTGTGACAAATATTTTGAAATTGAGATCTAATCTGGGTATAGGCTGGACAATATAAGAGAAAGTGCCTTTCATATTCAACCTTCTTAGTGTCAAAAAGGTGACACACTCTTTCATCCGATGGCATTTTAGGAATTGATCAACTCCCACTTTCACTATGGAGCTCGTGAGAGCTTGTCCTTATATTAGAAATGCTTATTTTTTTCTTTACACTTGTCAAAACAGAGAGATAAATTTGATCTTCTAGACTAGGGTTGATTACATCCTTATAATTCCTTAATTTTCATCATGTCTCTAGCAGTAATTTGTCTCCTGTTATAGCACACCTTTATTGTAATCTACCTCTTTCCACAACATATACACTGTTGCAACCCATCTACACCTACGACTGCAACATGGCTCCTATTATCATAAGACTCTGCAACAACACATATTTTCTGTGACACACCTCTATTGTAACCTCCTGCTGCAACACATTGTTTTCAATGTGTCGGTCGTTGCAACACACCTAGGCTACAACACATATGTTATTGCGACACATCCACACATGCGGCTACAACACATCTTCGACCACATGTCTTTGGTTGTAACACACCCATGCTGCAACTTGCCTCTCATAGAACATCACACTACACAGTCACCCCAACTATAGAGAGTCATCAATCCACTATATGATCTCTCTCGAACCCGCGCCCACTTGTGGAAGATCACAATTTCCAACACAACCTTCCATAGACTCGTGCCACCTGCACAAAATATCATCCCAGGATTGTTCTTGACTAGTATAGGCATCACTCATAGGTATATAATTATCTAGGAAAGGAAATTTTAATTAATCAAACATGCAAACAACACAACAATATAACATTGTACAAGATTCCATTCACATATACACATAAAAAGGTTAAATTTGTAAATCATCAACTCTTTTATTCATCATACAAGTTACAATACAATGACTCAATGGCCATATCTGAGCTTACAATCTTCGTTGAGTAGTCAAGCTAGAGGTCATGACAACCTCAACCACTTCTCTCTCTCTCTTATCTCGCGTGATCTCTCCTCTTACCGGTTTTGCAAGCTCCCTTGCAATCTCTTTGGTGCTCTCTTTTATTTCTCTAGAATTGTTCACTTCAATTTCCTAAGGCTTCTGACACCCTTTAATCTTCCAACTTCTATTTTGTCTGCTTTCTCAGACTCTTCTCTTGTTGTGCGTCCTTCCAACTTTATCCTAGAAACACACTCCTTTTAAAACATTGACCACTGCTTCTATAACAATTTTCCCTCTACAAAATAACCATCCACGCACTTTTCCATTCTATAGCAGCGCTCTTAGCTTCCTCACTACTCCAACTCCAAACATTATTCCGATTTGTAGTAATGGTGTCACTCCTTGCAGTGTAACCATTCACAACCTGCAACAACCAATCATTGTTGTAACAGCTATGTCACGTCCCCGTAACTGTCTTTGTTGTGTCATCCCCAATACGACCAAGATGCTTCTGCATCAAAGGTTGAGAAGCAAAGTCTATCTTGAAAGGGTAAATGATAAGGATTTAAATACCATTGCCTCAAGTTTGGATTAGTAGAGTGTGGGGCCCAATATTGATGGACATTTCTGTCGTGACTCGTCTTGAGAATGTATTTGAGGTTGAGGTAGGTTGGAAATTCCTAGACTATAGGAAGTTGTTGTAATGAGTCTTACCCGAACAAAGTAGACTTTCCATCCCGAATTTACCAAAATTTATGTTCTTGAATCATGTGTTTATTCTTCTAGGTCGTGTTCCATATGAGAGAGCCAGGTTGATATCCATCTATTCTGATAATTTCTTGAGAGGGGATATCCTTGGCATATTTGGATTTTTGTAGGGCACTCTAGAGCTCTCCTTTGTATTGAATCTATCTCCACTAGATTTTATCCCCAAGGACTACAATAAGAGTTCCTAGATCTCGAATGCCTAGTCCACCTCTGGCTTTGGGAAAGTAGAGGGTGTCCCAGGAAACCAAGGCCCTTTTTTTTATATGTTTTAGTTCCTTTCCAAATAAAATTATGTTGAATAAAATTGATGGCTTTTATAATTCTCATGGGGGAAACTAGAGTAGAGAAAGTGTAGAGAGGGATGACTTAGAGAACATATTTAAGAAGAATGAGATGCCTAGTAATGTTCAGAGAGCGAAAGGTCCATCATGAGAGATTATTTTGAATTTTAGTGATTAGAGCTTCCCAAAGAGCATTATTGACTATCAATTCTAGGAGAGGCACTACTATATATTTAGATATAAGGGATCTCCTTGAAAAGCAGAGAATGCGAGAAACATGAAATTGGATAGCTAGAGGGGTGTTGAAGAAGAAAATTTGAGAAATGAGGAGTTTAATGGACATGCTAGAGGATTTCATAGAGTTGTCAAGAACCTTTTTGATGGTTCTAGTGTCTTGAGTAGTGGTAACACCCATTAGCATGATATCATACACAAATTCATTGTGGGAGATGGGAAAGATGGAGTCATGTAGATTGAGGCCTTTGAGGTTGCTGGAATTGATTGTTGCTTTGAGAATTCTACCTAGACCCTTTTCCATCAAAATAAATATGAAAGGGGAGAGTGGGTCACCTTGTTGGATTCCACATGAAGTCTTGAAGGGAAGAGAGGGGGATTTGTTGATCATAATGGAAACGAAGGCTAAAGAGATGAGTGAGAAGATCCAATTAACCCAATTAGGATGGAAACCAAAGGAAAGAAGGATAGAGAGTATATATTTCTAGCCGATTTTTTCAAAATATTTTGACATATCTAGATTTATCAGCATTCCAAGAGATTTTGTTGATTTCATAGAGTGAACCACTTTATTGACCAGGGTGATGTTGTCCAAGATTTGATGACCCTCCATGCACCATAACTGCTCTGACCTAATGAGGAGAGGCACGAGGGGTTTTAAGTGTGAGGAAATAAATTTGATAATGATTTTATAGATGGTGTTGCAAAGAGTAGTATGTTGGAAGTGGCTATCTTCCATAACTTTATCTTCTTTGGGGATCAAGGTGATAAAGATGGAATTCAGAGTTGGAAGAACCCTAAAGATTCATTGTGATTCAACTACTGAGGCCAATAAATCCTCTTTAACAATGGACCAAAAGTGATGGAAGAAATAAATAGTGAAGCCATAAGGGTTAGGGACTTTGTTGAGGGGCATGTCCATAATGATGGCTTCAACCTGAGAAAGGGAGATGGGGAGAAGAAGGCTAGAATTGTGATCATAAGAGACAATATGATGGATATGGTTGGTAATGTATTGAATGACTACCGAGTGATCGAGACAAGGCTAAAAAATAAAAGAGTTAAAAAAAATAGAGAAGTTCTTGCTGAATATCTTGATGAGAAGAGAGAATAGTACCTTGAGATCCTTTAAGATAAGTGATGTGGTTGGAGTGGCACCTTTGGATCATGGATCTATGGAAGAATTTGGAATTAGTCTCCCCTTCCTTTAGCCATTGGATTCTTGATACCTAACGCTAGAGAATATCTTCATGGTTATACCACTTCTCAAGCTGGGAGGAGATCTCTTTCTCCCGCTGGGCTAAGTAGTTGTTCTTTCCTGAGGTTATGATATGTTGTTGGATGTCATCCATACGTGACTTCAGATTTTTCTAAGCTTGGAAAATGTTTCCAAAAAAACATTTATTCCAAGAGTAGAGATGTTGTTTGATATTTTTTATTCTTTTCTAGAAGCGATACATGAGTGTACCCTTATAAGATGCTACTTTTTGCCACCATTTTGATATGATCTCTTGAAAATATGGATGATAAAGTCATAAATTTTCCAATCAAAAGGGTTTCTTAGTGGGGGATCCCATAGTGTCCAAGGAGAGGAAAATGGGCCAATGATCAGATCCTATAGAAAGAAGAATGGAAGCCATGATACCCAACCTTGAGAGCATAAGCGACTCTGAAACCAAGAAGTGATCTAGTCAACAAGATATCTGATGAGATCCTCCTCTGTGATTATTCCATGTGTGGAGTCAATTATAGGTCTCCATATCTATTAGCTTCTAATATTGAATGAAGGAGATGAAGGTGTCACTGTCAGGCTCAAGCCTTCAAATCCCACCTCACTTTTCATCTAGAGAGGATATTAAGTTAAATTTCCCCCTGAAAAATCCATTGATGATCTTCAGTAACCCTCGCCACTTTCCTCAGATTATTCGGAAAGGTATATTTTTCCTCTAGGGTTTGAGGCCCATAGACATTGGTTAAAAAACTAGTGTCCGATGAGCCAATGAGTCGAAACTAAGTTGAGAGGCTATTATCAATGGAAAAATAATTTTCTAAATGTATTTTCAGGGTTCCAGAGTATGGAAAGGACACTCGTTGATCCTCAAGCATCAAGGGTGATAAAATTTTCGTGCTTCCATACTTTATCAAGAATAGTTGATGCATTGTCACCACTGCTTTCTTTTTCCTGTAACACTAACATGTCTATAGATTCAGTGTATACCTTGTTTCATAAAATCCTTTGCTTTCTTTTACCATTGATACCTCTAATGTTCCAAGAGATGATATTCATTGGATGGATTGAGATGAGGAAGGTTGATCTTCAAAGCATTCTTACTAGAATTAAACAATATGTCCCCAATCTCTTGAGGTAGTTGCAGGTTGGATTTGCAGCCTTGACGCTTTTCATCCCTTGGGTTCTTCTTTTTTTATTTTATCTTATTGGTAAGAAACCCCATCACCTGAATAGATCATGTGGTGTGGTTACTAGAAGAGGGTATTTTTTTACTGTGAGTGACGACGTGGTGTACACATCGTCTCTAATCGTCCGAAATTGATTTAATGTCCTGCTTTTGGCATGTTTCTATAATATGATGTAGATCAATTCCTTCCAGATCCATATCTTCCATTTCCACACTGTAAGGCCTGTCCAAACAGATCCTTACCAAACAAAAATATAGATATAGAAATGCTATCATAATTTCTTTTCAGTTCACTATTCAGCATAATAACAATTCACTCTTCAACAGAATTTAAAAATGAGCAACATGATAATGAATAACATGTTCAGCATAATAAAAATGAACAATATAAAAATAATGAACACGGCATAATAATGATAATAAATACCTCAAATTGATGTTGTTCTGAAGCTCTGCCCAAAACTGATTAACCTCCCATCCAGCTAGGAACAACCTATCCAGCTCCCTAGCCCCAGGATTCCTTACGGTTTCCTGGCCCCCAAGCCCAAAATTCCCAGCAACACCAGTGCCCTGGGAGAGCTACCCAAAAACAATTCTTCCAATTTCCTCCTCCTCCTCCTCCTTTAGAAATTCTCAAACCAAAATAAAAAAAATGAGCTCCTCTTCCAAGTGCTCCCCTCCTCTCTTATCCTCCTCTCTCAAGTCCCCCTCATTAATCCCCCAACAACCTTATCCTCTCATTAATTCCCCAACAACCTTATCCTCCCATTAATTCCCAAATACCCTTATCCCCCCATTAATTACTTCACCCACTTTTAATAATAAAATAATAAAAGACTCATTTACTATATTTTAATAATTAATTAAATTCAAATTTAAAAATTAGGATAAAAATTAATCAATTTGGGTTGTTACATACACCCACCCTTCAAGAAAATTTGTCCCGAAGTTAGAGTAATTTACAATACAAGGGTAACAACACATGATTCATACATCCACATCAAATAAGAAACATCATCAATTTAAAACACTTACACATACTAGTGAACATGTGCAAGGCATAAATGTGTAGCTAGCACATAGAGGACTCGTACATGTACTAATGAAAATAATTATCACACCTAAATTAATTCTTGTATGCGTTCAATCCAATCAATAAGACCATTCATTTCATAAAAGATAGTAAACTATTTAAATGTTCACGAAATTCCTCATTTACAATAATTTAACACAAGCTACATTCACTTAGATAATTTTAGTTTAGTTAAGTAAATATAAATATACATATATACACATATTTTTCTTTTTTTCCAAAAATAAAGAGGAAATCCATAAATTCTTCTATAAGGAGAAATCCCCACACACTCTCAACTACTTTTATTCATCCTCCTCCCTAACTTACTTCCATCTTCCATCCCTATCCTTCCTTTGTTGGACTATCTTGGAGCGTCAACTATATTGACCTAACTCCAAATAGAACCCATAAGCGGAAGTGTCAACTCTCTTGACCAAGCTTCCCCAATAGGAAACTGACAACCATCATCACATGTCTAGGGGAGCATTAGCCAACATCGTCCTCCCATGGCTCCAGGTTTCAGAGGATACACGGTGGGAAATGTCTCCACCCCTCTTAATAGGACTAGGGTCCACACCCTACCATGGAACATACAGTGGCATTGTGTTGCTGGGAATTTTGTCATCGTATATTCAGTTTTAGGTAGTCTCACAACCTGAAAAAACCCGCACTGGTCCATATATCATAGCAATGCACTCGAACCAACATAATTTCACATATAAAGATTCATACCATATGGTTTCTCAGTCGGTGTTCACGGCATCAACTTTTATTATCATTATCCTTTGGTTATTTCATAGCCCGTCGACCTGTAGATTAGTCTATAACACAAACTCATGCATATCTACGCATTATCATTATGTAAATGCATTCAACCATAATCTCAATTTGGTATCCACGTACCAACAACTTTAAATTTCAAAATTTTCAAGTTAGAAATAGATCGCATAATATCCTCATAATTCAATAACGTTAAACATTCATAGAATTGGCATTCACATAATAGATTGCATAATATTCATCATCATTCAAATAACATTAAACATTCATAGAATTTTCATTCACATAGGTTCATACGTCTTAAAATTTCAAGTGTATCATTAATAGTTTCACAGTGAATAGAAAATAAAGATGATTATGCCTTAAGTAATTCTAGTTGTCTAAATCAAAAGGTGGCATTACATACACCCACCCTTCAACACAAAACTTCTTCCCGAAGTTATGGTCATTCTCAATATAAGGAAAAATTCATGACACAACTTATGTGTGTCTTCTAGGATAGCAAACCCTATTCTATATTGATCCCCTTGTAACTTCACTGATTAAAACATGTTGAGGCTATTAATATATTGATTACAACTACCCTTATTTAGTAAACACCTTACCATGTCTCGACTCTATTTTATTGTCACCTTTAATTTAATTAATGATAAGACACACTTTTGTTATAGATTTATTCTTCTTGAGTTCCATATATGACCCCCATATATAAAGTATAGTCTATTTTTTTGTTCACTAGCTAGAACGTTAGCTCATCATTAGTTCTCTAGTTAAGTGAATATTATATTGAGTTCGATATAAACTTCCTTAAGTCATACATACAATCCCACCTAGGGTATCTTGATAATGATAAACAATCGTTGTTGACTTTGATCATCTCTCTAATGTAATTAACTCTCTTATTATAGCATTGTCCTTAGACTATAATTCTCGTTCATGCTCTCACTTACTTTTATTCTCTAACCTACTTATTATTATTATTATTATTTTAATTATTATTTATTTATTTATTACACATTATCTCAATTGTCTACTACCCTTTGTAGCATCGTATCATGTTGCATTTCTTACATTCCCAAACCTTGTATTACAATGATAACCTTTGTATTATATAATTATTTATTTATTACCTCTATGTTACATCTATTTTTCTCTAACCATCATTTAGTCCATGTTATGTTCTTAGTACACTTCATGCATATCCTCTCACTATCTTCAACTACCCTTCATGTCAACACCTTAATGCTATATATACCACATTGCATAAAAAGTGTACTTTTCCATCTTACCTACTTGTATGTCACTTCACAATGTAACAATGCTAATTATTTTGTACCCTCTATAGGTTTGAAAGAATCAATGCACTTTCCTAAGTTGAAATGTATGATTCATGCCTCCTCTTCATTGCCCTAATGGGGTCATTTGGTAAGGAGACTAGTTTTAGATGTAATACTATAGTTTTGATCCCTCAATTACTAATGTATACGTATATGATGGAATAGTTATAAACCAAACATATATGACTTGTAAGTTGTACATTGATAAATAATATAAACACACTAATGGATACAGGCGAAGAAGGACAAAGAATAGAGGGCTATGAGTCTTCGAGTGGGAAAATAAATGGGGCTTATGGGGCTAAGTGAGAATAATATTATTTTATTGTTACCATAAGTTCTCTAACCTTAGGTTAATTAAATATTTGCTTTATGATTATCCTTAGTCTTTTTACCTTGGGATTAGTTGCCTAAATGAGATACATGTCCTTCCTATGAAGGCAGATGGTATCTCTTAAATGCTAATATATTCTATTATTTTTGGCATGCAAAGGGGTTCTTGTCCATCATTCTTCATTTTTCTTCCTTGAGTTTTTAGATTTGAGCTTAAGCTACCATAGAGAAGTAGAATAATGGTTTTTTATTGATTAGAGAGTTAATTTAGAAAGCATTCAGATCCCTTTATAAACAAAATTGTAAGCAAATAGAATAGGATAATTAAAAAGCCACAAGCTATTGGTATAGACCTCTCAAGTCATGTCGAGAATAAGTGTTTAAAATACACAAAGTTATTGCGGCATGAATAAATGACACACATTAGAAACCCAAGAAAGTGTTTGTGACTATATTTTTTTTTTGTAAATAAACTATATCCAATATAAATACAAAAGCTTAGGTTCAATTCTCCTTGAAGCACATTTATACTCAAAATGTTCTTTATCACCTCACCACACATGCAAAAATGAATGGAAAATAAAAATCCTCACTAAAACCCCAATTTAAATAAAAGTATTTACAAGATGTTTCCCCAAACTTAAATATATTGAGCATCCACCACTTCTCAAG
>JASDQU010314769.1:665-13521 GCA_032191745.1 Picea mariana
TCACAAGAATACTTAGACTAGGAAAGGAAAATTCCTTCATTGGTTTGCAAAACTTGGAGGCCAAGGAAGTAGTGCAAAAAGCCTAAGTCTGTCATTTCAAATTTCTTCTTAAGGCTGGTTTTCACATGGTTTAAAAGTTTTGAGTCACTACCAATAAGGATAAGGTCATCAACATAAATGACAAGGATTATGAGATGGCTTCCTACTTTCTTGGTATAGACATTAGGATCCGAATGGAATCTAGAGAATCCAGTGTCAATAAGAAAGCTGTCCATTTTGGCATACCAAGTTCGGGGAGCTTGCTTAAGACCATAAAGAGATTTCGTAAGGCAAAAAACAAGGCTAGATTCATTCTGGACATAGCCATGAGGTTGTTCCATGTAGATTTATTCTTGCAAATCTCCGTGCAAGAAGGCAAATTTAACATCCATTTGATGGACCTCCCATTTATGTGAGGCAACAAGGGTAAGAACAAGGCAGATGGAATTCATTTTGGCTACAGGGGCAAAGGTTTCATTATAGTCAATTCCTTCAACTTGGGAAAATCCTTTGGCAACTAACTGAGCTTTGTGTCTTTCAACACTTCCATATGATGCATACTTAGTTCTGTAGACCCATTTACATCTGACAAGTTTTCTTCCTTTTGGAAGAGGTACAAGATCCCAAGTATTGTTTGCCATTAAAGAACAATACTCTTCATTCATTGCTATATCCCAATTTGGATGACCTGAAGCTTCTGCAAATGTCTCTGGATCATGAGTCTCTGAAACTTGAGCGAAAATAGAAGAGGCTCGCTAGAAATGTGAATGTGTTTGACGCTGATCTGAAGGATCACCGACAAGACCACCAACTGCTTCTCGTGTTGAACGAACCCATCTAGGAAGCGGTGGAACTGGTGCTGGTTCAGGTTCAAATGACTCATTTGGAGGAAGGTGAGCAGGTGAAGGTGGATTTTCATCCCCACTGTCATCATCTGAAGAAGAAACCAGAATAGGAACAAAAGAAGGCACAAACGCCGAAGATGGATCGTAGGCCGAAGAAGGCACAAACACCGAAGATGGCTCGCAGGCCGAAGAAGGCACAATCACCAAATTAGGCTCTTNCATTACAATGTGGTTGAAGAAGTCTATAACCTTTGACATCTTCAGAATACCCAACACATATACACTTCTCACTTTTAGGCTGTAATGCTTTCCTTTTCTTATCAGGAATGTGAGCCCATGCTATGCTGCCAAATACATTGAAGTGACTTACATCTGGTTTTATTTTATTCCAAGCTTCTTTCGGTGTTATATTTTTAAGAGACTTTGTGGGAGTGCGATTTACTATGTAATTTGCACAGTTGATTGCTTCTGCCCAATACTTTAGACTTAATCCCTTAGATTGGATCATACAATTAGCCATTTCTTTTAGTGTGCGTTTCTTTCTCCCAACAAAACCATTTTTTTGTGGTTTATATGGAACAATGTGTTTCATTTTGATGCCCTGTGTAGTGCAGTAACTTGTAAAATTATTGTTCACATATTCGTCTCCATTATCCATTCTTAACTTTTGAATTCGATGTCTAGATTGCTTTTCTACAAGGGCCTTGTAGGCCAAAAACTTGTAAAAAACTTCACTCTTAAGTTTTAAGAAGTAAACCCAAGTACGTTTGGAAAAATCATCAATGAAAGTTAAGAAATACTTGCACCCAGAAAAAGAAGGAGAAACAAGTGGACCACACAAATCACTGTGAACAAGCTGCAAATGGCTTGAGGCATGCCAAAAGTCACATTTGTCAAAAGTGTCTCGATGATGTTTTTCGAGAACACAACCGACACAAACACCATCTCTGCATGAAACACGAGGAAGACCCGTCACCATATGTTGATTACATAGTTGTTGCAATGAGCGATAGTTTAGATGACCAAACCGCTCATGCCAAAGTTTGCTCAATTCATTGCTATGAGCAACAAACATTGATGAAAAATATGATGACCCAAAGTTGTCAAACTTGTACAACCTGGTAATATCATCAACAATTCCAATTTCCAGAACATGCTTAGGATCTTTTAGATCCTTGATTACAACTTGGTGAGGTGAAAACTCTACGATTTTACCTTCACTTGAATGAGTGATTTGATATACTGATAGAAGGTAACAAGAAAGACTTGGAACATATAATACATCGTTGAAATGACCATTATCTACTTGAACTGTTCAAGATCCTACAACACTAAGAGATCTATCGTCACCAACAAATATTTTCTTGGTGTTACATTCATTTAGAGCAGAAAATGTCATTATCCTTAGCCATATGATAAGATGCTCCATAATCAATAAGACACTCATCAAAAGAAGAATTAGAAGTTGTATTGAAGGAGAAACCAAAAGCGGAAATTGCATGTTCATGAGAAGAAGAAGAAGAAGTAGAATCAATACTGATGTTGTGCTTATTCATCGTTGTTTCTAAAGATTCCATCTTCTTGAAACATTTGGACTCATCATGACCATATTTATCACAAAAGTTGCAATGTCTATCAGTCTTCTTATTTTTATATCTTGCTCCTTTGTCACCATTAAGAGCTGAAGCTGTCTGAGCGGGTTTGGGACCCTTATGTTGCTTGTTGTTGTAGAGAGGATGTTGCTTCTTGGGATACTTGGGTTTATCTTTCTGCTGGGCAACTAAGGCTTTGTTGGAGATACCTGTAGTGTTGATCACTCCAAGTTGTACAAAGTTATCTTCCTCTCTAATCAAAGCAAAACAAAATGACTCAAGAGTGGGTTTTTGATAAGCTTTCCCTAGAGCCTCTTTCATGGCATAAAAGGTAGATACAAACATAAAATATGAACACCCTATATTAAAAAGAATAAGATAGATGTAACTCTCTTCTTCCATTTTTATCTCACATTCTTCACATAAAATTTTGAGTGTTTTAAACTTAGATAGATAGTCTCCAAGGAAAAAAAAACCACTTGGACTTAAGGTTAGTACTTTATTTTTTAACTACTGTGCTCGAATAATGTTGAGTTTACCAAAAACAGATTCAATCTTTTCCCAAGCTTCTTCTAGGTCATCAATTTCTTTAAGGTGGAACCTTAAATCAGGAGAGATGGACATTCTGATTAGTCCACGTGCATCATCACTCCTATTATCCCATTTGATTTTCTTATCATCATCAATGGGTGCTTTTTCCTTTCCCAAGGTAATCTGATACAAGCCTTTACTTCTTAATAAATCTTCCATATGAGATTGCCATTGGAAGTAGTTGGTGCTGGTAAGCAAAAAATTACTTGTAGAAGCCATATTGAATATGCAGATAATATGGATTTAAAAACTGAAACTAATGATCTAGATGGAAAGATCTCGAAAAATTATGTGGTTTAAAAAACAAAAACGACACTGAAAACAGATTTCGGATGTGAGAGTTATTCCATTTTTAAAAAATGCATAAACGATAACCAAAAGACCATGTGGTAGTTGCTTTATGAAGTGACCCACTTTTATAAAGAGAAGTGGGGATTACTTTTACAATGAATTTACTTTATAAAAGAAAAGATGCATGCAAAATAAATAACTCTAAAATAAAATATTAAAGCTACTTATAGTGATTCACTTTTATATTTGAAGTGAAATACAATTTACAATTTTGGCATGAACTTTTTCAAAAAAAATAATAAAAGAGAGACTTGAACTCAAGACCTCTTACTTAATAAAGCAATTTTTAACCAAATGGTCTAGCAAAACATATTGTATTTTTTAGTAAGAGGATTGTGGGTGTTGGTGTTGTTGTTGTTGTTATTGAGGACGGTCTTGGAGAACGTGCTAAAAAAAACTCTTTTTACACATGAGAAAAATTTCACTTCTCGATGACAACAAGGGTTAGATCTCGATTAGCTTACTCGGAAGATGCACCTTTTCCTATCCATTTCTGATTTGCAGAGATCGCACAGGGCATGAGGAAAAGAGAATACGTAAATCTAAAAGAGTAGCAACCCGAAAATAAATAATACAAAACCGAAATAAAACCAAAATGATACTCTGTAAAAATTTAAAAAATGCGTATTCAGGCTTTATACTCCCAGATCTGACTGAGATGGTCGTATCTTAGGCAAAAAGAAACCTTTTCGAGTGAAATGAAAAGTGTTCCTGACTGAAATGAGCGTTCCGGACGCAATGGAATAGTCCTCTCAGCCCAAAAATGTACGAAAATGACAGAAAATGGAGATGAGACAACTGACTTCATGATCTCAATCTACAAAAGGAGCGAGTCTTCAAATAGGCTCTGATACAATGTTTGAAAACACAGGTATTCCAACAGAGGACGAACACCTTCAGTAACCACTCACATAACCATATCAAATATCAACACACCTATGTTTTTACGTGGTAAAACCCCTATGGGGAAACATCCACGACCCCAACCAACGCGACCAGTTGGAGCAGTTTATTAATGCAGAAGAAAAATATTACAGAGAGATTTTACAAGAGAGTTTCTCATAATCGATCATCGAAAAATGACCCTCCATTCTCTTTAAATAGAGATCATGGACCAGCTGTGTGTTAATCCACAGATCAATGGCCATTAATATCGAGGAGAATATGAACCGTCAGATCACTCTATGTTGGGAACATATCGTGACCATCAGATTTCCTAACTACAAATGCATACTAATGCATACTAAAGAAACACACTTTTACCTAACGACACATTAGACCAAGTAGATATTAACTAACTCCTAAGTGTCTAAATATCGTAACAAGATAAGGGTTGTTGACCCCTTATCTTATGTTTTACCCTTGCTAGGTGGAGAAACTATGTTTTAAGGTTTTTGTATAAATAAAGATAACGTGAATCTCATTTCATAACATAACTCTCCCTTGTGGAGAAGGAGACTTAGATGAAATTTTTGCTATACTTGTGCATTTTTGGTTTCTCTCTCTCTTGAAAATGGTTTATGGTGTTATCTTTTGGTGAATGGATGAGAATAAGTGATGTGCACCTCTTGAAGGCTTTCTCGTTTTCTCTTGGATGATATTTTGCATGGTGAACTAGGGTTTAAAATCTCATTTCTTGGAATTGGTAAGGAAAAATATGCACATGCTAGTTCTTTATTTCTTACTTTGGTTATTGTCCGTGAAAACCCTAGGGGGAGCATGTTGGATACACCTTCCATCATTGCTTCATCCTTTTGTTAAGGTTATAAGTCATTTTTGAGCAAGGGTTGCTAGGAGAAATACAAGTGTGTACACTCTATTAGATTTACCCTAAGTTGGTTAGCATACCCTAGGGAGTAAGAGGATTTACACCCCTAGGGATCTGGTTGATCCAACTTGTTTGTTAAAGACCCAATTCACCCAATTTTAAAGGCACTAATCTAATCTTTTATTGCATTGGAGAATTAAAATACTCGCATTGAAATACATGATTTTACGAGATATTGAATTTGTTCAAAGTGGAATCAATTCTTTTCCTTAATAGCTTGCTTGAGACACTAGGGAATTTTGATTGGTCAATGATACCTTGTTGTTGTTATAAATTTATGATACAACCATTAGGGCTGCAAAAAACTGTCTTTTCCAAGCTCAATTTCTGACTCTTTTACCGTTGGAATTAGTTGGAAAGTTGTTATTATTAATCTACTTGATGTTGTCTATTGTTGGGAAATATTTTGGATGATTTCTTGGGGTAAAAGTTGTTTCTATAGAAAAACACTGCTACAACCACTTGGTTTTCATAAATATACTTTGAAAAGTTATCTTTACAACGATTTAAATACCATTAAAGTTGTGCTAAAGTGTTGAGAACTTATCTATATATTTTATGCTTCATAACTCAACTACTATTTGATGCTTTAAGTGGTTTGATCCATAATAGTTACTTGATTTCATTGCTGATATATATCTCTGTTTACTGGTGAAATTAGGGACAATGATTTTAACTTGCCACCTAACATATACTGCAAACAATTGGTTTTTCTTGTGTCTCGGTCATGTACAAACATTCTCAGCAAGTACCCAAGGACTTGGAAACCTTAAATCTCTCCCGATACTCATTCTCAAGCCTTCTTCCATATAGTAACTTGACCTATAGGGTCTTCCATTCATACATCTCACTTTCCATCTCATTTCCCCCCTAGGGTAACTTTGACTCCCCTCTTGAGGTAATTTTATCATCTCTAAAGTGACGAGAATATTTGCCTAAGGTGAAAATGGGTAGGTGGTCTCAAATTTGTCTCCATTTGCTGGTTGGGTCGGGCTTTGCTCAACCTACAACTTGTGCGATAACATTTTGGCGCCATTTCTAGGGAGGATTTTGAATCCTCTTTCGAACCCTAACGAAACTTTGGCAAGATTTGAGCCCAAATCCTTTACCCTTAGCTTTCCTGGAGATTCCATTGAAGAACATTCCCTTTTCCACCCTTGATGAGCTCTCCTTGAAGCTCATCTGACGACTCCACTTTCCATGAACTTGTTGAGATTTTATATAATTTTGGAAGTTATTCCTAAGTGTAATCGTGAAAGGGTTTATTGATAAGTCGTGTCTTTTAGGTATTTTAGAATATAAATAGAGGTTATGTCGAGTCATTTTGAGATCACTCATCGAACATAAGTACAAGAGAGTAGTGCACACTTATCTAGGAGGCAATTCTTGGTTCATGTCTGGGTTTCTTTGGTCTTGATTTTGTGAAAGAGCACTATATGACATTGTACATGTTGGAGGAATCTATACTGAGGAAAGTTTGCAGGGTTTTCTCCCCCTTGAGGGTTTCCCTGAGGATATATCTTATTGTTCTGTGGATATTTGTCTTTCAGTTGTGATCCTTTTGCATATTAAATAATAATAAAAGAATATAATAATTTAACTGGTGGAAAAACATAAAATAAATCAACACGGTATGAGAGTAGGCTTGGAAAATAAGATTTTTCGTAGATTTTTTGAAGTGTTTTGGAAAAATAACTTTACCTTCCGAGGCAGGATGACTACATGCACCAAAATTGACGAGAAGCTGGAAGGAAAAAAAAACTTCAGAACATGTAAGTACAGAGTAGGCCTCCTTCTGGAAGAACATGATTTAGAAAGATTTGTTGAGGAGGAAGTTCCAGAACCATAGGAAGATAAGGCCAAGGCAAAGCATAAAAATAACCATGCCATGGCTAAGAGGATTATTGCAGAATCAATCAAGGATCATCTGATCCATCATGTTTCTCCGTTAAAATCTTCGAAGAAGATGATGGATGCATTGACTGGACTATTTGAAGGAAAAAAACATCAACCAAAGGATGACATTGAAGACCCAGGTGAAGAATGTGAAGCTTCAAGATTCAGAGTCCATTCACTCTTAATTATCGAGAGTGGACCAGATCAAGGAACATATTGAAGTTATTCAAGACACTATTGACGAAGAAAAAATGGTAATGAACACCTTGAATGGTATCCCAAGGTCATGGGACTCATTCATTCAAGGAATATGCTCATGGAGGAAGCTAATCAAGTTTAACATATTATGGGAAGATTGCACTCAAGAGGAAGCAAGGTTGGTAGCAAGAGAAGAGAAATTGAGGGATGATGATCAAGATTTACCTGCTCATACAAGGAAAGGAAAGAGTAAGAAGGAACTCTCATCCCCAAAGAAACCTCAAAATTTGAAGAAGAATCAAAGAGACTATTGAAATGTGATGTGTTTCTGTTCTGAAAAGTTGGGACACATTGCTAAATTTTGTCCCCTTATTTTTAAACTAAAAGAAAAGGAAAAGGGAAAGAGGCATCATGCTCATGCCACTGAAGATGATGAACCATCGAAGAAAATTGCAAGAGAAGATGATTCAAGTGATTATGACTACGTTCTAATATCATCTCTCACAAGAACAATCACCCCTGGAAATGATACTTGATTGGTGGATAGTGATGCTTCTAAGCATATGATAGGGTATAAAGGCTCTCTGTCAAACTTAATTCATAAAGACTCACCTCATAATGTGAAGCTGGGTGATGATTATCAGTATCCAATCAAAGGAGTAGGAGAGACCTCCTACAAACTAGATTCCAGGAAGGCAATGAGGATGAAGGACACAATTTATGTACCAGGTTTGAAGAAGAACCTTCTCTTGATTTCATCTTTGGATGAGAATGGTTTCAGGGTTGCATTTGTAGATGGAGAAGTTTTCATGCGGCCAAAAGGAAAGACATTTGATGATTTAATTGTTATCGGTGTCTAATAAGGAGGGTTGTATAAATTAAAGGGATTCTCAGATTCAACATTGATTCACGACATTGTGAATTCAAATGAGCTAGGGTATAGGATATTTTCCCACCTACACTACAAAGCTTTACCAATTGTGAGAAATATGGTAACATGACTACCAGATATTTAGGTGAATCCATATGGCATGTGCAAAGGTTGTGCATAAGGAAAGAATGTGAAGAAACCCTTTCCAAGCAGTGATAGAAGAGCCAAAGGAGTCTTAGATATTGTACACTCGGATGTATGCGGACCTATGTCACGGGTACATATATTGTGTATCTTTTATTGATGATTACTCACACAAAACTTGGATTTACTTATTGAAGTCAAAAGGTGAAGTATTTGGTAAGTTCCATGAATTCAAGGCACTAGTAGAAAACCTAACAGAAAGGAATATAAAGACGTTGAGATCATGCAATGGAGGACATTTCACCTCAAATGAATTCTCATATTTTTGCAAAGAAGTTGGGATTAAGAGGGAGCTCTCTACTCCCTATAATCTGCAACAAAATGGAGTGGTAGAGAGAAAGAATTAGACGATTATGGAAGCAGTGAAGGCCATGATCCATGATCAAGATTTACCTATGTATCTATGGGAAGAAGTTGCGATGACAGTTGTGTATGTGTAGAACAAAAGTTCCCATCGAGTTCCTGAAAACAAGACACCTGAGGAAATGTTTTGAGGAGATAAGCTAGAGGTCAACCACATGAGGATATTTGGCTGTCCTGTATATGTACATGCCCCCAAGGACAAGAGAATAAAGTTGGACCCATATGGAAAGAAAGGTACATTTGTTAGGTACAGTGACACATCGAAGGCCTACAGAGTATACATTCCCGATCACTGGAAGATTGATATTAGCAGGGATGTCACCTTTGATGAGGATGTAGCTTTTCACAAGTCAAAGAAGGGTTGTGTAGAGGAATATCATGATGAAGAGAATGGAGTTCTTAGAGTCGCAGAGAAAATAGAAGTGGAAGCAGAGGAATCCATTCCTGAGGATCAGGATATGGCCAAACCATAGAGGCCTATGGAGAACCCTACACAAAAGAGAAGACCAAATTGGGGACAAGGGGACATCAAAGATGCAGAGAGATATGGTGCCTAGGATGGATCATCTAGGAAAGTCAAGAAACCAAAATCGTATCCCAACTATGTGGAATTATTGTGTGATATCATTGATGCAGAGCCTACCAGCTATGAAGAAGCTGGAGGAAAGAAAGAATGGGAGGATGCCATGGTCGAGGAATACTAGTCAATAGTAAAGAATGACATTTGGGATGTGGTTCCCAGACCCAAGTAAAAATTAGTTGTGAGCTCCAAGTGGATATTTAAGATGAAGCATGATGCAAATGGAAGCATTGAGAAATAAAAGACTAGATTTATAACACAAGGATTTTCTCAGAAAGAAGGAATTGACTACGAGGAGACTTTTTCTCCCGTGGCAAGATATACTTCAATAATGGTTTTTATTTCAATAGCTACTGTGATGAAATGAAAGGTTCATTAGATGGACATGAAGACAAAATTTTTGAATGGGGCAATAAAGGAAGAGGTTTACATGGAACAACCACAAGGATTCGAGACACATGACAGGGAGACACATGTGTGCAGGTTAAATAAGGAATTATATGGAGTGAAGCAGGCACCAAGAGCATGGTGTGGTCAGATTGATGGTTTTCTGATGAGATTGGGATTTACCAAGAGCAGTGCAGATTCTAACCTTTACTTCAAGGTTGAGGATGATGGACCAATGATATTACTACTATACGTGGATGGCCTATCCTTGACAGGAGTGGATAAGATCATCACTGAGTGTAAGATAAAACGAGTTATAGAGTTCGAAATGAAAGACCTAGGTTTGATGCACTACTTTTTGGGTCTAGAGGTATGGCAGAGGAAGAATGAGATCTTCTTAAATTAGGGAAAATATGTTGTGGAGATCCTGAAGAGTTTTGAGATTTTGCACTGTAAAATGATGGCTACACCGATGGCATCAAATATGAAGTTGTTGGATGATACGACATTATAGATTCTACATTATACAGACAAATTATTGGATCATTGATGTATTTGACGAATACACGAACATATATTTATTTTGCTGTGAACACCCTGAGTCAGTACATGGTTGAACCCATACGTGTTCACTTGATTGCCATAAAACATGAGATCAGTCTACGTAGATATTCAGATTCAAATTGGGCCGATAATGTTGCAAATCGGAAAAGTACATTAGGATGTTGGTTCACTTGGGGATCTGGTATGATTTCATGGATCATTAAGAAGAAACCATGTGTAGAAATCAGTACGACTGAGGCAGAGTATGTGGCATCATGTGCAACAAGTTACGAAGAAGTGCGGCTTTGGAAATTGCTAACTATATTATACGATATTGCGATGGAGGCGACTTGTATCTTGTGCGACAACCAGAGTTGTATAAAGTTGTTAGAGAACCCGATGTTTCATGATAAGTCGAAGCATATCGAAAGCAGGTATCATCATATCGGGGATATGGTGTAGAAGGGAGCATTGAGGCTCCAATATGTGGTTACAGATGAGTAGGTTTCGGATGTGCTGACAAATCTGTTGTCAAGGATGAAGTTCGAGTACTTCAGGGACTAGCTCAACGTAGTCCCTCTTCAGAGGGAGTGATGGATTCATATGTTATCGTAGGGTAGTGGATGTCATGATGACATGTTGTAGCTATTGGAGATCAACCCACCAGCCCTGGATGCATGCTAAAGAGATGAGGTACAAATGTTATTGCAGGGTACTAGATGTCATGCATAAAATATCCGAGTTTTCTGTGGGAAACTGGATAGTCTCATGATGACATATTGTAGCTATTAGAGAACTACTCACTGACCATGGATGCATGCTATGAAGTCACTATGGATTTATTGTGATGTATATATTCATGTGTCCGACAGTCAATGGTCATGAGTGTTGAATTTTAATGCTTAGCTCATGCACATGTAGTTTATTTCATTTAGCATGTACTTGAACCATAAACAATGAAACAATACCATACACAAGTGCTGCAATAACCAAGATCACAAGAATAATAACCATGAACAAAAACACAAGAAGCATCTCGGGAAAACCCTTCTCAACCAAGGGAAAAACCCAACAATCCTTTTCTATATTATCAAGAGAAGATCCCCCACAACATAGACATTAACACACAAGGGAGTGCTTACAAAACCTAGAAACTTGCGCCCTAGAAAGATGTGCACTTCAATCATACACGTGTTTGTTGAAATTATGAGATGACAAGTGAGTGAGTGTGATCCACAATGGGGATCCACTCTTATTTATAAAAGACTTAACACATCAAAAAGTGTGTCTATTGGCACAATAGGTCTGACTTCTATAAATAAAAAATATAATTAATATTTACATAATATTAATTATATTTCATATGGTGGGACCGACTTGTACCCTTCACAACATAATTAGGGTTACAAACAAATCTTACTCTCAAACAATATAGCAAGGGATCCACACATCCTCTAGTGGTCAGTCACTAGGGACACATCCACCTGTGCTCAACCACATGGACGTCACTCTCAACAGATCACTCAACTGAGTCCAAAGGAGTACCATCTGGAGAGCCATTTCAAGACGACTCAACTAAGTCCATAGGAGTACAAGGCAGGGGACCATCTCAAGCCGACTCAACTCAGTCCAGAGGAGTATAAGGCAGGAGACCATCTCAATTCATCTCAACTCAGTCTAGAGGAGTAGACAAGAGACCACACATCATCACAACTCAGTCCAAAGCCTGACACACACCCATCACACGGGCACACCAAACACTTGGGTTCTCTCTCACATATGTCTCAACTCAGTCCAGAGGAGAACGATCTGGAGGATGTCTCATGAAGCTGCAATCAATAACACTCCCTCTTAGCTAGGGAGGAATTCTTCACTAGGCCAAATCTCTCAAGGAAGTACTCGAACTTCATCCTGGCAAGCAGTTTGGTGAATACAGGTACTACACGTGTACTAATTTCCTCTGCACGATATCTTTGATATAATGGTATTTTATCTCCATGTGTTTCAATTTATTGTGAAACATAAGATTCTATGAGAGATTCACACAACTTTGGTTATCGCAATGGATAACAGTGGAATCCATATCATGACCAAATATATTTGCAAGGATATTGTGAATCCACACTGCTTTACGGACTACCACACATAACACTATGTACTCTTATTCTGTGGTACTCAAAGCCACATAGCTCTTTTTCCTGTTGCACCAGGAAACCATGGCAGATCCCAAGGCAAAACAACAACCATATGTGCTCTTCCGATCCACTGTGCTCCTTGCCCAATCTGCATCAGCATATCCCTGCAATCTCATGTCTACACCGAAGGCATATCTCAGGCCATATCTAACTGTTCCTCGTAGATATCTCAACACATGCTTCATTGTTATCCAGTGAGTCTGTTTCGATTGACTCATAAACTAACTAAGTAAATTCACTGCATATCATATATCTGTTGAAATAATGTAACTGCGAAGAGCATTCTTATTATTATTGGATTAAATCCCCATTGCGGATTAATCATGTCATTGTTATTATTATTATTGTTATTGGATTAATCCCCATTGTGGAT
>JASDQU010314772.1:0-12204 GCA_032191745.1 Picea mariana
GCTTTAACCCTCAAGCACAGGAAGAGTCCGGCTGCCATTACACATCGGCATATCAGGGTTGACGAGTGCAAGAATTTAATGCACGACGAAATCGCGAGTTGTGATCCCCCCGATTTAATCGGAGCCGTCAAATTGTCGGAAGGACAGGTGGTACGAGATCCCGTGGAATCGGGACTCGGCACTTCAGAATTTTTCGAAGTCGAAAGGACCGTGGAACAAGAGCGAGCCCTGAGTCGCAAAGGGCCCCACGAGGACAGCGTGGAGGATAGAACGTGGCATCGCACGTCGGCATTCGAGGTTTTTGAAAGGTAGGAATTCGTGACCTTTCATACGCCAATTTCCCGACAGGGAAATCCTCGACAGTGTTGAGTCGTTGACCGTTGACCTCGAGGATCGGGGATCGGAGTTTCAAAGCGCACAAGGAGTGAAAAAAATGTTCGCGAATCCGTGAAACCCGATTTCCCGAGATAGTTGTCGAGAGATCAACAGAGTGTCCTGTGGGTGACAGAAGGTTCCAATACAGGATTGGGAGAGCATCAAAGCTCTTCGGGCCAAGGTTAGTGAAGGTCCTGGTGGAAGCGACCGTTCGTCGAAGGGAGGTTGCGTCAGAACTTGAGGGAAAAAGTGGGAAGTCAACTTAGTAAGGAATCCACATTTAAGAGATTTCTAATTTTAAACTGATTTAGCAATTTCATAATAGGGAAAGCCTTTAAAACCTGTAAGGGAATCTAGGGACACCTAGGAGTGATTCTAAGAGTAACTCTAGGTGGGTGAGGGAAATAAAGATATCTACTTAATTAAAGAAATTAATTAATGGAGGAATGTAGGGGATGAGGGACACTTGTATGGACAGTAAATTTCAGGAAATTATTTCTAAAACTTTAATTAAATGAGATTTTAGGAAAGAGAGGAAGTGGGAAATTATATATAATGAAGTAAGGAGAAGGAGAAAAGATCATCTTTTGTTTGTGTAACGTTATGCTGCAGAAATATTGACTTGATTGATTTACTTGTGGGAGTTGGGATACCCAGCACGGAGAGGAGTGGTAGCTTGGCCTTGCGAGGGGAGCTGGGAGCTCGACAGAACCATTGGATAGTGTGTGTGGCCCCTTTGTGGCTCGGGGTGCTAAGGGGGGAGAAGAGTACCCCTAGCATTGGCTGGGAGGTACCGGTGAGGTCTCGACAGTCAGCGAGCGGGAGTTGCACGGAGCGTGGGACGTCATTTGAAGCGGGTGATCAGGCAATGGTACACTCTTTTATTTTGTAGAGTAGAATGCATTAGGACTTATCCTTGGAACTGCATATTAATTTGTAAATGGATTGGATGTTTAGATTGTTATCGGACCCCTTTTTCTTAGCCTAGCAGATTGTCTGGTTGATTGTTTTCCTGTGGCCTTCGTCTTCCCACATGTCATTACCACCTTGTGTGTTGATTGTGACCTTGAGGTTGTTTATCCTTCATCCCTAGCTCACCATTCCTTGCCTGAGTAGTCGGCCAGGAGCCTAATCTACGGTCGTCGCCTTCGCGTTAAAAGACCTATGGATCTCAACACCCTGCTTTTCTATGCGAGGATGGTGAAGCGAAGGTGAACCAGTTAACCGCCTACCTTTATTATTGTCTGTGGTTGATTGTTGTCTTGCGCCTTGATGCGTTTATTTAACCCAGTAGCATTTGATTGTTGGCCAAGTTTTTCCATGAACTTGACCTGGTTGTACCTATTTCTACCTCGTTTTACTTGGCCTTTTTATCTCACCGGACATTCCTGCCTTTTTACTTTATTGACTGCATTTTTATGCTTGCATGGATAAATTTACTCTGTGTCTATGCTTAGATGAGCAACTTAACTCTGCATTATTGAGCATTGTCGGATACATCTATTTCTGCATTTTATGTTGATGGATATTTGGCTTGCGCTTGTAATTGTGTCAGCCAGCAATTAACTGTCCCTTGCAATAATCGTTTTCTCTTCTAGCAAATAAACATTAGCAATCGTTTGATGGACAGTGTCACTGCAATAATTGTTTTCCCTTTAAGCTATTAAACATTTGCAAATCGTATGATGGACAGTGACTTTGCAATAATCATTTACTTTTTAGTATACTAAACAATAATTATATTTAAACTGCATATTCCTTTAATTAGACAGCACTAGATTTTATTTAAATCTGCATATTCCTTGATGTATAGTGATAGCATGCAGTGTTTAGCGGCAACAGTGGTGTATCTTAGATAAACTATCCTTTCCATTTGATTTCTGGATGAGATAATGAGCGAGAGGTGTTAATGTTGACAAATCTTGTGGTAACACAGTTTATATGATGTCAATATTTCCAGCCATTGCTAATCCCTCCCTCAAATGAATAAGTCTGATTCTGGACAAATTAATTGCCATTTCTTTTGGAACAGTCTCTAAATATTAAAAAGTACTTGTCTGAGCCATCGATGGTGATGGAATCATAATCCTGTCAACGGCTAAGCATGTTCTCAACTTATTGGCATTTAGCTATTTGCAGATTTAGAGCCCCGCCTAAAAATTTTTTCAGTGATATTACTAGTAGCCTATCTCCTTAATGCTTGACAAAAGTTTTACGTGACAATTGGTATAGCAGTCACTTTTTAAATAGAAGGAATGACCTTGTTCAAGCAGTAACCTCTAGCGATTGATTCGAATGGCAGGAAATTAATTTCTAGCAATGATTTTTGCAGAACCTTATCTTTAAACGACCATGCCCACCTGTGCATCTAGCCTTTGGACAGAACCCAAGACTCCGGTGCGTCTAGTCTTAATGTGTTTTA
Source organism: Picea mariana (assembly GCA_032191745.1). NCBI lineage: Eukaryota > Viridiplantae > Streptophyta > Pinopsida > Pinales > Pinaceae > Picea > Picea mariana. The sequence continues at coordinate 2,798 of JASDQU010314772.1, forward strand.
CCACCTAATAACTGATGAAATTTGGTTGGAGATAGCGCTGAAGTCAAGGGTTATGAATTGGCAAGGAGCGGGTTCCATTGCTCGAATCCTGCGATTTTTATTTGCCAACGTGACTCCTGCTCCCCCTGTTGTGACGACATTCAATCTGGTCATTTACCCTTCTTACTGTCCAGGGCATAATAGCAAATTCTAAATTGACTGTACCAAGGGGATGAACGATGCCACATAGCCATAATGAAATGTTTTTTTTTTAATTTTGTTAGGTTTTGATTGATGTCGTGACCATGTGCTACTCTTCCTTTTAGCTTCCCTTGGCGCTCTTGGTGTTTGTGCACTGACTTAACTTTGGAGCGATGTCTCCTCGATGCTTAAGAGGACTGCTTAGTGCTTGGATTTGTAGAATAGCTAGAGATTGGGTATATGCCCAATATCTTGTCCTTTTCAATATTAATTTTGTGCAAAAAGGACATAACAAAAACCTCTAGTTAAGTGTGATATCTTTCTGCCCTCAATTCAATTGTGATGGGGATGGCGTGATCTGTTCCTTATTTGTGGATGGTGTGATTGTTATATATCAATGATGTGTTCTTGTTGTCTGCATTTACCTGTTATATATTTATAGAACAAGAAGATTGCCTTGCTGTGTGCCCCTGTTGTCTGCCTCTATTTAAGGACTATGCATGTTGAATGGTCGAGCGTGCCCAAATACTGTTCTGATAAGTTTTCCTACTTTTGGGGGGTTTTAACTTCTATAAGTATTTTGATAATAGCTTTTTATAAAATGTCAAAGTGGAGCAATTACAATTAATCATTGAATTATATGTATAGGTTATATCCAATAGATAGAGGTTTTAAATTTTATTATGAATACTATGTAAAATCTTCTTGCAACAACCCGAAAGAAATAATTGTTTTCAATTTCAAGCTTGGACCAATAGTCACCCCTTGGGCATATAGTTTTCATTTAGTTTCGGATTGGAATGATTCTAGTGGAATGAAATTATATTTAGGTATATATTTCCAATAAAAACATTGCTTAAAATATGTTTATTGACATATCAAATACGTGGTGAATACTCAAAATGAATAAATGTGACATTGTTGAATTGTCAGACAAGCGGTTACTACTTTGGATATAAATTTTTGTTCGATATTGGAATAAAGTGATTCAATTGAATAAGAAAAGAGAGTCTGAGGAACACATTCTCTAGAAACATGTTTAATTTTTCTAAATGTCTCTGATCGGTCCCTTGAAATAGAAACGTCCTAACTATGTTTTTAGGAAATCCTTTAGTTAAAAGTATATTATAGGTAATAATAAAAGCTCTTTATCTTAAATCTTGAATTGGGTATTTGAGATATTTTGTGAGAGTCTCCATTACATTGTAATACTTTATTATACCAAAAATCTCATTAACCCATACAATATATGGTGAGATCTAGTCAAATCAATTTAATTGCATGCCCAAAACTCAATAATTTTGATTTGCAAAAATATCATAGGATATGTTAAAATAGACTGTAATTCTTGACTAGCTCGACTTGACGATGGACCGGGATATTGGTGAAGTCGTTATAGCTCACGCTTCCCATTGAGGGTGTTGATGTTCATCCTTTTTAGTGTTCGTAATTGGACTTGTAATCATTTAATTTCTTTTTATCCTTGTACACATGCACGCACACAAAAAAAAAACACTGTTATGAGAGGTTGATGTCATGACGAACGATAGGTCCGTTACAGAACATGGGGAAAATCAAAGAGTATGGTTGGAAATTATTGGTTTGAAGGAGATGGGTCCATAATACATATATGGGAATGGGTTCAAATATTCTAAAGCAGGTAAACCCCATCGAATGAACTTCATTAGAATATATTTTACTTGTCTTTACATGTGAGCCATTTCCAATCACAAGATGGAATGAGAATTTGATATCATAAAGCTGTCGTAATACTATGCTTTCTTTAAAAAAGATTAGTCTCATCCAAATGCTAGAAGGGGGCATGCTTAGAAGGATATATGATGATGGTTCTATTAGTTAGATCAGGTACTTAAATATGTCTCATAAATATTTCTAGTAGTGAGCATGCCTAAGTTAGGATTAGTTTCATCCCTTGTGCCTAAGGATACCTCACTTCTTGACTTGAAAAAAGAACTTGTATTATATAAAATGCATGTCCCTAAAATATTAAGTTCTCCTCTATCCTATATTAAAGTTAGGGTGTACCCCAAGCGATTCTTGGTTCTTTCACTCTTATACAAATTTAGTTTATAACATACTTGGGCATAAATTTCCAAGTGATTCCCTCATTCATGTCCTAATTAGAGTGGAATTCCCCAAGAACATACTTTTGGGTATTAATGGGGGTGTCATAATTTATAAGCACTTCTCTTACTCTTATTCAAATAGGGTGCACCACAAGTGGTTCCCTTGTTATTATATTAATTCTTGTTTAAATCACAACAACATAATTTTAGCACTAACTAAGATGCAAATTCATTAAGTTGTTGTCTCAGTCCTATATATGTAAATTAAGGTGTGACCCAAGCATGTCTTTTACTTCTATACTAATTAGGGTGAAATTCCACAATGACATACTTTTGGGTATCGATAGGGGTATAAGTTACCAAATGATTCTTTCACTTCCATACAAATTAGTAGTTCCATAAATCCTATATTAATTAGGTTGTACGTATTAACAATATACTTTTAGGTACTAATTGGGGTGTAGTTCCCAAGTGAGTTTTTTATACATAGTACCCTTTTTATAAATATAATAATTGGAAATATGTTTGAAAATAGTCAAGACAAGTTATAAAAAACTGGAATGTACTTTCAATGAAAAATTAAAAATTCTGGAATGTACACATGTGCCAAGTTTGTTTAAAAACAACATAATGGTATTCCATCTTCAATTATTCATTCATGATTGACTTTGGATATTTTCCATTTTCTAACTTTTTTTATTATTATTATTGAACTTCTATTAACTTTATGCACATTGCACATACCAAATGACTATATTGAAAACTTGTGACATCTGACTGGTAGTCTTGAAAGTGAACATGAGTATCGGTTTGATGGGTTTCTTGAAAAAAATATCCTTTCAATACAATGGATCCTATTTCAAATATAAAACCGTTATCATCAAAATCTTCTAATAGCCTCATCTTTTGTTTCGTGCATTGTATCAAATAATATTTCATGTTTTCAGTGTTGTCTATAGGTGCAACCATGGAAAAAACATATCCTGCAAATAATTGGATATATTGGACAACAAATAATTCGTGTTAGATTATCACACAAGTACATCTACAAGTTATTTGAAAAAATTTAAACATAAAAATTTTGCCTTCTCTAACAAGATCAAAAACTCTATCGCCATCAACTGACACTATAGTTTCATTTAATTCCATATCCTCTGAGCTTGCAAGTGGCATTTTCCCTTTTACATTAAGTTCAATATGTCTCCAAGCTTTAACATATCCTGCATTTTTGTTCTCGCAAATATCTATGAATTATGTGTCCTCTATGCAAATTGAACAAAAACAAGAGTCATTTCGTCTATCAAATGCAAACCCATTTTGAAAACGTTTTGTTTTAACCGAATGTATTTTTCTTGTCCTAGGTATTGTACTGGCGTCTTATGGGATTGATCTATCTACATATTCGATTCCAACATACCAAAAATACCTGCACAAGACAAGAACTTGTTAACTTAAAATCTCTCAAGAAAATGATTGAAGATTGAATATAAATTTGAATACGTTCAAATTTATATATCCTATGTACATACATGTAACATTTATATATAGACACACCTGTGCACATCCCTTGACGGATTATATTCATGGCTTAGTGCTATGTTGCACCATTCAACAACTTGTTTAGTGGATTCAAATTGATTAGCATGAGGGTTCAGATGATACCTTCGAAGTGCTCATTTTATACATGCCCCTGCACCGTCATGCTCTCTTTTTCCATGACTAGTCTCAAAAAAATTCCAACAATGTGTAATGTTTAATTTTTTATGAAGACGGCATAACCAATAGAATTATTGTGCAGATTTGAACTGACCCACACACCCATCGAACCATATCCAATGTCGATCGAATCTGATTTCGCGTTCTTTTAATGAATCATAAAATTTATCAAAACAATGTTGTACATAATGTGTGTCGTGTGCTCGATCATCACTTATATAAAAGTGATATTCTTTAATAACATGTCGATTGTCATTGGTGTTTTCTATGTTTGGAAGACTTCGTTGAGCATGTCTATATAGAATGTGGAAAAATATCGTGACTTGATCAGAATGATAATATTTGCTCTGTATTTCTTTTTGTGCAGCGAATGTGTAATTCTCTGCAAAATCAACTATAGACAAAATTGTCCCTGGTGTAAACACTTCACGGGATTGTTTGAATTGTAGATCTTTCCATCGATCTCTATGTGAATTCTTGGTGTATATATAGATTTCTTCCTCAAACTTCTTCAAAAATTCTATCACGTTGATTTTATCTACCTTCAAATCAATCCTTTTGCAAATAACATTTGAAGAATGTGGAGTCGTGTTGCTCATATATTCATATCTCTTCCAATCAACTCTTATATTAGAAAATGATTGATCATTCATATCAATACGATACTTTGAATGAAAAAAACTTAGATTTCCACAACGATCACATTTCTTTCCACTAACACATTTTTTTTTGTAAAACAAATCATCATCTTCTCTTTCACATAGAATTTCAGATATAAAAACACAAAATGTGGAAGGAGGTGAACCTGACCATAAATTTTTACCAAAATCCAAAAAAGTGTCATAATACAACTCAAAATACGCATGATAACGACAACAACATGTGTCATGGACAATGATGGGTCTAACAAACCATGGTTTTTGTTGCACAAACGTATTGATGGAAATTTTAACTTCCTTGTGCCCTTCTTTGAACTTAATAAATAGATCTATTTGTGTCATAGGCAATATATGTTTTGGATGTTCTTCATATTGATTTTGTGTTATTCTTCGTCGCAACACATCCCTTGTATGTGGTGAAACACGATATTCTTCCAACCAACATTTACGGGCCAATTTTTTAACATTTTATGCAAGTCTATCTTTGTAGGGTTGTCTATAAATCATTGTCCAACAAGCCAATTCATCATTTACATCTACTTGGAAATGAAATTTTCTATGTTTGTGCAATGTTTTTGTTGATGTTCCCATCATTTTTTCCATGTGTTGTGTCAAACGATCTTTCATATTGCTAGATGAAACAACTGTTGTTTGTATCGCTCTATGTGCAACACAGACATTTTCTTTTCGAGAGTTTCCAAAATCTTTTAATACACTAGTTATATTGTTAAAGACATTCTGTGTTACCTTTGTATCCTTTGTCGACTTTTGAATACCCAATAATGATGTAGCTTCTTTTAACTTTCTTGACTTCATTAGACAAAGTAAAATTTGAGCTTGTACTATTACTGATTCATCTTTGAAAAAAGTATTATACATTTTCTTAGTTCGATATCTTATATAATGTTTAGCTTTTTTCTTCCCAAATCTGTTAGTATCAACATTTTCTAATATTTCATCATCAATGTTGATAGATTCTCTTGCATATTTCAATTTAAAGTTTATATTAAAAAACATAACCCGAACAGAAATTCACTAAATTATATATACTTGAGTGTTCATCTTGTATTATCTAAATTTATGTACATACCTATAGGTGATTCATCTTCTGCTTCAATTTTGGTTTCAACATATTCTGCTTCAATTTCGGTTTCAATGTCTTCTTTGACATTATGAGACAAATCTATTTATGTATTTTGAAAATCATCAAATTGTAATTACAATCAATTATATTAAATTTACAATATTTTGAATTTGAATTCTATACTTTGAATTATGTACTTTCTGAATACAGTCCCAATGTGTGTCATGTGCTCGATCATCATATGTGCATGCATACCTGGTTGAACTTCTTCTCGTCGAAAATCTCTATGGACATTATCATCGTTTATTTCTTCAATATTTGCACGTTTTTGTTTCTTTCTCTGATAAATCTCTTTCCTTTGTTCGATTTGGCGAGTATCAACTCAAGTGTGATCATATTTTCTCTTGCACAAACTTTTGTTTCCCATGACTTTTATAGTTATCTATAAAATATATGTTCAACAAAGACTTCACCTTGAAAAAAAACTCAACATTTATTTTTCAACATATAAATTGTTATTCCAATAAAAACTTGAACAAACATCAATTACCTTACTCAACAAAAACCAAAAAGATAATTCAAAACTTTGTTTAAGTGCTCTAGAAAACCACCATGTATCGATATCAATCCTTCAATTAAGCCTATGGAACAGAGGGAAGAAATAAAGAAAGAAAAGAATACAACTGCAATCAGTAATAGAAATTCTTTGAAATCCCTATCCCCGGGCTTATATATGTCTGTCCATTTGATGAATTGTGTTAAATGTGTTCGGTGGAAAGCCTATTTATACAATTTGGCATGAAATGAAATGATACGACGTGTCTTTTCATTTTTTCCGACCAACAGAATTTGCTCAACATCCTTTCGGTCGAAAGAATTTTTTTTCGGCTGAAAACCTTGGAAACCGTTTAGCTTTGATGGTTTCTGTTAGATTTTAGCCTTTCGACCGAAATATTAGTTTTTCGGCCGAAAGATTAGTTTCGCTAAAAACATGAAAATGGGACTGAAAACAAAAACTAGAGAATTGCCCCAAGCTTACATGAACTTCAAAGGTTGCAGACTCCTACAAATACTGAGAATTTGGTTTCAAAAATGACACCAGCATTTCCAAAATTGAATCTACTTTCCATTCCTATAATTTGTTTTCATTTTCTTTATTTTTATCTAATTTTTTTTATTTTTTTATTTTTAAATCACTACATTATATTTTCAGCAGACATTATGATTTGGTGAAATGAAATATCGGTATCTCTAAAAATATACAGTAAAATTTTGGAAAATCCTTAAACAGTTCTTTTCAAAAGGGTATATTTAGATTATAGTTTGAAGTAAAAATTAAGATAGATACAAAGTGTAGAAAAATATGTGTTTAAAATCTGCAACGTTTTCAGCTTGGTCAACTTCAAAAAATTATAGAAATTGTAATATTCATCCATTAGATTCAAAATTATAGTTATAATAAAATAGAGTCTCTGTAGATTGTTGCAATATATTTCGTTTCTTAAAAACATAAGTTTAATAATATATAAAGTGTTGTAGAAATAAGTAACTCATTATCATTCCTTTCATGCTTAAGGAACATACTATTAAACAATTGTCAAATTGACATATCAAATCGTGATAAAAAAAAATTGAAAAATAGTCATTGGAAATCTAAAACAATTCTTCACAAGTTTTGTTTTTACTGTAAACTGAAATTCTAAATAAAAAAAATACTTTTGTATGCCTAAGTTGAAGAACTTGTGAAAATACAGTTTTTTTTCTCATAAAACAAGCAAAAGTGTTACCCATCTTCATGATTTCACCCATTAGTGTGTTGATCTTTGATCTGGTTTTGTGAGTGGTTACAAATTGTGTTCATCCTCTATTGAAATACATGTGTTGTCGAACATGGTATCTGAGAGCATTTGAAAACCTTCTCCCATTGTAGATCACGATATGATTTCTTTTATCTTTGTACACTTATGGATCGATAGGATTGTTCCATTGTGTCCATAATACTCATCTTAGTTAAGAATGTTTTTCATTTCACTAGAAACATTTTTGTTTTCCCAAGATATGGCTATTCCAGTCAAATCGAGAGGTATAAAGATTGAATATGCCCCTTTTTAAAAAAATTACAAAGATAACATTTCATTTTTCTATTTTTTTTTGGGTTGCTACTCTTTCTGGTTTACGTATGCTCTATGCAATCTCAGAAAATCGGAAATAGAGCAGAAAGTGTTTATGTGTCTACATATTCTCTTTTATGTGTTCTCTGTGCAATCTCGGTAAATAAAAAAAAAGAGAAAACTTGCATTTTTTGGGTAAGCTGACCAAGATCTAGCCATTGTTGTTGTTGAGAAGAGAAATTTTTGTGTGTGTGAATGCATAAAAAAATTATTTTTTTAGCACGCATCTCAAGGATGTCTTTAACAACAATGAAGAACCCCATCCTCCTTCTTAAGATTATAATGTGTTTTTCACTGTCTAACTTGGTTAAAAATTGCTTTACTTAGTAAGAGGTCTTGAGTTCAAGTCTCTTTTTTGTTACTTTTTTGAAAAGGTCCATGCATCCATTGTAAAGTGCATTTCAATTAATTTATTAAAGTGAAATATTGTAAGTAGCTTTAGTATTCTTTTTAGTTACTCTTTTTGCATGCAACTTTAATTTAAAAAGTAACTCCATTGTAAAAATGATTCCTACTTATTCTATAAAAGTGGGTCATTTAATAAGTAACTTATCTGTAAAAGTGAGGTTATAAGAAAGTTAGTGAAGGAAGGGCGTCACCACGTGGACCAACTTCTACTTGCCACATGGCTCTTTAGTTATCGCTTACGCCATTTTTCAAAAGGGAATAACTTTCACATTTGAAATCCATTTTTAGTGTCATTTTTTTGAAATAGGCTATTTTTTTCGAGATCTTTCCATCTAGACCACTAATGCCACATGACAGAATGCCACATGACAGAATGCCACATGGCCATTAATGCAACCACCAGACACTCTACGTATCTCTCGAGGAAGGTAACTAACACAATCTTATTCAATTAGGGAATACATTTCATATGAAACTTAGCTTCTAAGGGTAAGATGAAGGATATATTTTCCAAGCCTAGTACTACACTTATGATTGGGCTTTATGCTACAATTATGATTACACTTATGGCACAAGACCATGTGATGGGCACTTTTGTAACCTGCAAATGCTCCGCCAAGCAGTTGTAAACAAGTTTCGAAGAGAGTAAAGCATTGCATTCCATCTCTATCTTGTTGATTCTAGTCTCAAGATGATTTTGACGGATATTTGACTATGTATCGATTTTACTCTTGCCGGGAAGCATGCCTCACGAGAGGGGCAAGGTCCGATGAGGTAGTGGCACATTTCATAGTTTTTCTATCCAGTGTTGCAGTCCATTGCCTTTGTCCAATGATTTTAGCTCTTCCCACCAGCAAACAGACCAACATGTTGAGGAACGAGACTCTATAGGTATCAACCATGAGGAAGAGCTTTGGGGCCCATGCAATAGTGGAGGAGGAAATTCCACCTATACCTGACCAGAATAATGAGGGCGCTCTTGTGTTTCATACTACGAAGAAGGTTCAAAGAGAAGTGTCTACCCCTACTACCAGGAGGGAGGACGAGGGCTATAGAATTCTAGAACAAGGCGAGGAATCTCTTCTGCATGGTGTGGAGGACC
>JASDQU010314775.1:0-13370 GCA_032191745.1 Picea mariana
ACCCTGTTAATCATCGAAGCTCAGATTCCAGGAGCATAGAGCCTAGAGCCTTAGATTTTCCAAGCTAAGACTTTGGGAACATAAAGCTCTAGATTATGCTTAATGTATATAAGTATTAGCTTTACATATAAAGCAAGGAAGATTATGCATCCAGCAGTGTTGCATTTAACATCCAAATTTAGACGCAGGAACATAAAACTCTAATTTATCTCTAAAATATAAGTATAGGAGTTTCATATATGTTGCATTTAACATCCAATTTTAGACAGCAAGAACACAAAGCACTAGATTACCTTTGAAGTTTAAGTACAAAAGCTTCATATACTGCATATGTTATGCACCAACCAATATTGTATTAAATACAATATATCCTATAATATATACGGTTAGATGCAATATACAGTTTGATTCAAGGCAAATTCCAAGAACATTCATAGAGATTATCTCAAAAGTATAAATAAATATTAGAGTTTCATATATGTTACATTTAACATCCACGTTCAGATTGCAAGAACATAAAATCTTATATTATGTTTAAAGTTGAAGTATTAAAATTCATATAAGGATTATTCACATAAGCAGTATCGGATTTTACAGTAATCCGATCTAAATACAATATATCCTAAAATATATATAATCTATATATATTTTATTACCATATATCCTGAAACCTATACACAGTCGATCTAAAATGTGTTAGTTCAGAAAATATATATCCTAAGATATAGAACAATCAATGCAACATTGCTGAGTGGTTAGTTACTCATTGCCTTTCCTGTACAGCACAAACTCGATATAAAAAAAATGAAGTACTCCTTTATGATAGTATGCATTTCACATATGGGTGAAAGGGCATTTACCTTGGTAACAAAAGGAACGAGAGACCGAAGCACAATAAACTTCTCGTTCAATTTTTCTCTTCGCCTGCGCTCTGCGAGTACATGGCTAACACTGAGATCTTCCTGCCCGATTTTGCGACCCACCAACTTGCTGCCAATTTCTTCTTCTCCCAGCTTAGGGGAGTAATTTGGGTCTTCTTTGTATTTGCTGTGGAGGCGAGCGAGGTTAAACAAGACCTTCTTTAATATCCTCTGCGGAGATGCCACTGCTTTGATGCCAACAACACAATTACCATTGCTCTTCCAATGTATGAAACCACTACCTTGACGTGAATGTCGTGAGCGCCAATCCTTTCCAGGTTTTGTACTGATAAAGCCCGTGGACTCTGTCAAATTGCCGGCCTGTTGCTGCTCTAATATGGTGGACAAAGTCCGGGAATAGTGACCATCCTCGTCTAGTGTCTGGGCTGCTGATTCCAGCATGGTCTCTAGCGCATTGGAGCCTTGTTCCAAGCCCAAGAGCACATTCATATTCATATTCATATCCCTCTGTGAATACGTGCATAACTGAGGAGAAGGATCTACAATGGACTGAGTTACACACTCACCGGATGCTTGAAGTCCATGACTGGTGTTATCTTCCATGTATGGCCAGCCCTCAAGTGCAGCCGGATTTAAATTCACATGCCCATTCTGCAAGCAATCATTCTCGGCGCTTATCAGAGGAAATTCATGAGGGCCAGCATCACCATTACAACAGTGATCCTCCGGGGATCCACTAGCCTTGTAATCTTCACATATTTCCACTTGCATTGATTCGTTTAATCCATGTTGTTGTGGGTCTTCTGTAATCGATATTTTATCCTTCTGCTCAAACGTTTGAATGGGGAGATCCAGGTCTTCATGAGAAGTTGGCAGATACTGTCCACAATCAGTAATAGTAGAAGCTCCAATCTGATTCCGACCTAGGCACACAATGCTGTCGGATGACAGTAAGGTCATCATGCCCACTTGATCCTTTTCGTCTCTATCTGAGCTTTGCGGGCTGGATGTAGATTGCTCAGAACATATCGGTTTCGGGTACTCCATAAAAAAGCTTATGGTGCGTTGGACTAGACCAGGGTCTTCTCGCTCCTAACAATACAATTCGTATCAAACCAAGATTAGGATCTTTTCTATATTTTTTAATCTTGATCATCTGTCAGGCAAGTTATTAGTTGCATTGAGAAACGTTAAGTGCATTTTACAGTTTAGGTAAAGGGGTGGGCTGATCGGTATCCATTTAATCTGCATGGAGAAAAGTTAAGTGCATTTTACAGTTTAGGTAAAGGGGTGGGCTGATCGGCATCCATTTAACCTGCATTGAGAAAAGTTAAGTGCATTTTACAGTTTAGGTAAAGGGGTGGGCTCATCGGCATCCATTTAACCTGCATTGAATCTCAATGATGCATCGAGTGCGTTGAAAATCTACATTAACATAGGCCCGTCTAAATCTGGGTCTTGATGAAATGGGTTTTGGATCATCTAGACCAGGTCTGAAATGCAACTAAAGTTTGCTAAGATCGATTTGATATGGAACACAATTTTGGGAAGATAGAGGATGGATATCTTAAGTCTACAAAATGATCAATGTATTTACATGAACATCAGATATACATAGTGACATTTTGGCACAGACCCATCTAAATTTGAGTTAATTTGCTAGGATGGAAGATGTATATCTTAAGTTTACAAAATGATCAATCTATTTAAATATGAACTTCAAATCTCCATAGTGGCATTTTGACACAGACCCGTCTAAATTTGGGTCGTTGAGATGAAGGATAGATCATCTAAACTTAGGTCTGATCTGATCTGCAAATAAAGCTTGCTAAGATTGACTGTAGAATGGGTATCTAAAGATCACAAAATGGCCAATGTATTTAGATGAACCCCATATACCCATCCTGGCGCTTGGCAAAGTAAGAAGTGCATATTAAACCCAGGTTTTGATGAATTTACAATAATGTTTTGAGCTCCAAGAAATAAAGGATGTTACCAGTTCAGTCGTTCCAAACTCCAAGACGCCGTCCCCGATAGGGATGCATACAACAGTCTGCAATAAGATATAAACCTTGGAAGTCAAAATAAGTTCTGTAGTTTCCTACATAAGTTCCTCCCTGTCTGTTATACATCAAAGGATAAATTTGTAGAGGTGACTGGTTAATTGAAAACTAATTTCCTTTACTCTGAATCTATTTACTTGGTTTGAATTACAGGGTATTGAAATTGGAAATACCTGAATAGAAGCGCTCTGCAAACAACCATGGGATCATCCCAGATGGGACACATCATTTACAAATTAAAAATAGATGTTAGTACCAAGATGAAAGCTTCACTTCACCAAAAATTAAACTATGGGGTTTCTGTTAAAGTAGTGATGGTGATGATGATGGGAAATACCTTGGCAAGAAGAGCACGCGGGAAGACTTTGCTGTCTGCTTCGTTCGCCTGGCACAGCCACACGAGACGCCCATTGGCAAGTGTCCGGCCAGGCAATCTGCACATATATATAAAGAAACCGATTACTATTGAACGTTAGCAGGGTGGCAGCTAACCACAATTGTACAGTAAGTGGTGAAGTATCCTTGTAGACTTTGTTATCTTTATTAACAAGGTCTGTAATATGGCTGTCGTTTAAGGTCATCTCTTTCAAGTAATATTTGCAGGATGCTTGAAATCTAAGAATTGTATTACTTGAAATCTAAGAATTGTAATGGTTGGACTTAACTCTAAGAAAATAGATCAAATAGATTAAAGTGGATCTATCTTGGTTAAAGAAACTAGACTAAAATGAAGATCCATTCTCAAAGACTCATCAAAACTACTACAATAGTTTGCTATGTTATACAGGTTCTATGAAACATAGTACTATGCATGGACTGGCTACCTAGAATATTCAACAAAGCAACTGTTCACAAACCAGACTTGACAGGCTAAATGCAAAAGTAAGAACGCTAGGGCATGGCCCCTGCATTGACATCAATTCATTGAAATTTATTTAACCTAAATAAATGTTATTTGAACTCTAATATAGGCTGTGCATATTAATATAATTTTTTTAATTTAAGATTTTTTTTTGAATTTGAGTAAAGGTTTTAAAGTCAAAAGAACTATTAAAAGAATATCGAATTAGTGTACAAAGGGATTTAACAATGTTAGAAGGTGTTAGGAAGTAATCATTTCACCGCCTTGATTAAAATCCTTTAGAAGATCGAAGGGGCAATTTTCTGTGTTTAAATATCAGAGTCGAAATTATAAATCGGTGAGATTCCTTGAATTGAATTGGTTATTCTGTGTTTGGAGGTTTGCTCTGCGTATATATATATATATATATATATATATATATATATATATATATATATAGTTTTTTCATTGAGTTTGTAAACTCATTTTATTTCCTGATAAAAAATTCGTTTTTGAGCAAAAGCAGTAATTTTTTGGTTTTACTAATTACGAACCCGGTCATTTATTTATTCTTAGTTTATTTGTTGGAGCATGTGATTTTAAAAAGAGATTAAATACAAAATTGATATTTCGGCATTCGGAGTTTACTTGTGCGTGGAGTTATTTAGTCCCAAAACCCTGAACCCGAAGTAGTGGGGCCCAAAGTTTGTACGCATTTTGCAATTTGGCTATTGAAGTTGCGCGTTGTTTTGAATCAAGGGTTTGCAAACCCCGAAACCCGAAAAGCATCGGGCCCACATTCCATTCACATTTTCGCGATTCGGGAGTTGTTGTGTGTTGGTGTTTGGCATTTGTAATCGCCGAATCCCGAACCCCGATTGACCTCCGTTTTTCACATTTGGTATCAGAGCTAGCAATCTATCCGGCAATCAGGTTCCTGTTCTGAACGAGAAGTCATATGATTCCTGGTACATTCGGATGAGGACGATTCTGCGTTCTCAGGATTTGTGGACTTATGTTATTGATGGCTATCCCGAGCCAATTGATGTTGCAGCAGAATTGGCTTTGTCTAATGCTGACCGTGTTTTACTGAAGGAAATCAGGAAGAAGGATAATAAAGCTCTTGGATTAATCCAGCAAGGATTAAATGAATCCATTTTTATGAAGATTGCTAGTGCTGCATCTTCGAAAATGGCTTGGGACATTCTTGAAACCTGTTATCAAGGGGTGTCCAAGGTGAAGACAGTTAAGTTGCAGAACTTGAGAAGGGACTTCGAAAATCTGAAGATGAAGGATAATGAAAGTGTTGATACTTTCATGASTCAAGTAATGAGTGTTGTGAACCAGCTCAGGCAGTATGGAGATGATGTTGAGAATAAAAGAGTTATTGAGAAAGTGCTGAGAAGTTTGAGCCTGTTGTTGTTCCCATAGAGGAATTTAAAGATTTAAGTCTAATGCAAATTGATGGGTTAACTGGTTCTCTTGTTGCTCATGAATCTAGGATATCTAGAAATGAAGAAGGATCAATGGAGCATGCTTTCAAATCCCAGCTGCATGTTACCAGAGGCAGAAGCAGAGGAAGGTTTCATACTCGTGGAAGAGGAGGTCGATTTTCTGGTCCAAGGGACAACAGAGCTGAATCAAAGTCTGAGCAGAAGTTCTAGCTGAATCCTCCTAATTTAAGAGGGAGCAGCAACAAACCCTGGCAGCAAGATAATCAGAGGTATGATAAAACTAAAGTGCAATGTTATTATTGTAAGAAGTTTGGGCATCTTGCTAACAAATGTTGGAAGAAACAGGCAGATGCCGGAAAGCACTCTGCACATATCACAAATGAGTCTGAGGATCGTCAAAATCCTGTGTTTTTGACCTGTAACATCACTCGGGAATGTGCAAATGATATTTGGTTTTTGGATAGTGGTTGCAGTAACCACATGACTGGTAATAAAGACTTATTTTCTTCCATTAATACTAGTATTCGGTCTGAAGTCAAATTGGGAAATGACTGTAAGGTTACAGTTAATGGTAAAGGTGTAGTTCCAGTCTACACTAAGAATAATCAAAGAAGAAATATTGATGATGTTTATTTTGTGCCTAGTTTAAAATGCAATCTTATTAGTGTTGGACAGTTGTTGGAGAAAAAGTATAGAGTTTTCTTCAAGAACAAGGTATGTACAATCTATGATAAATTACCCAGCAAACAATTGATTGTAAGAGTAGAGATGACCAAGAATAGGATGTTTCCACTTGTTATGAGAAATAATTTGAGTGGTTCTTTGAATGCTTATAAAGCTAGAAGTCTAGATGAATCTTGGTTGTGGCATTTGAGATATGGTCATTTACATTTTGGTGGCTTAGATCTGTTACAGAAGAAACAGATGGTAAAGGGGTTACCTTGTATTCATCAACCTACAAGCTCTTGTGAGAGCTGCATACTTGGAAAACATCACAGAGAGAAATTTGTTTCAGGTGTTTCCTACATAGCAAAAGCTCCTTTGGAAATTGTCCACACAGATTTATGTGGACCTATGCAAACACCTTCTTTAACTGGTTGTGTTTATTTTATGACTTTCATTGATGATTTCAGTAGGAAGACTTGGTTGTATTTGTTGAAACATAAATCTGAAGCCTTTGAAGTTTTCAAGAGGTTTAAGTCTATGGTTGAGAATGAGAGTGGTCGAACCATTAAGATCCTCAGGTCTGACAGAGGAGGTGAGTATAAATTGAATGAATTCATTGAATTTTGTGATTTTTATGGAATTAAAAGACAATTTACTGCTCGATATACTCCACAGCAGAATGGAGTGGCTGAAAGGAAGAATCAGACCATCATGGATATGACTCGAAGCATGTTGAAAGAGAAGCATCTTTCAAATGAATATTGGGGAGATGCGGTTCTTTGCTCTGTTTTTATCTTGAATAGAAGTCCGACCAAGACCATGAGGGGATCGTGTACCTCAGGAAGCCTGGGATGGTAAGCCTTGTAATGTTTCTCATTTCAGAATTTTTGGATGTGTTGCATTTGCTCATGTACCTGCAGAAATGAGGAGGAAGTTGGATGATAGAAGCGAGAGATGTATCTTTGTTGGATACAGTGAAGAGTCTAGGGCATATAAACTCCACAATCCCATCACCCAGAAATATGTAATCAGCGGAGATGTTCAATTTAAAGAAGATGAAGCCTGGGATGGAAGTATTGACAAATCAATTTCAGAGGGAGTTGTGTTACCCTGTGAAGATGATGATGGAGCTGAGCAGGCTGAAGGAGATGGACAGATGATTCCACATATACATACGCCTGCAGCAAGAAGTCCAACAAGGCAAGCACCAGATTTCAATCCATCTCAATTTAGAATGCCAAGAACTCATGAGCGTGGTGAGCCATCTCGACATGGTGGACATCAAACAAATTCACAGGTAAGCAGTGAATCAGATCCTACTTTAGCTTCATTGAAAAACAGATTTAAAGGACAGAAAACTAGAAGTTTAATAGAATTATATGATCCGAATGAAGAGGTAGATCAGATTTCAAATTATGCATTGATAGCTTATGATCCTGTAAGTTGTGATGAAGCTGCTAAAGAAGATGTCTGGATAAAAGCAATGGATGAGGAGATTGATTCCATTGAAAGGAATAACACTTGGGATCTTGTCAATTTACCTGAAGGCAAGAAAAGTATTGGTGTTAAATGGGTTTATAAGACTAAGCTGAATTCAAATGGTGAAGTTGAAAAGTACAAGGCAAGACTTGTAGCTCAGGGGTTTAGTCAGCAACCCGGTATTGATTACAATGAAACCTTTTCTCCTATAGCAAGGATTGACACAGTAAGGATGGTCTTAGCTATTGCAACTCAAAATAGATGGATCATGCATCAGATGGACGTCAAGTCTGCATTTTTAAATGGATATTTGGAAGAAGAAGTTTATGTAAGACAACCTCCGGGTTATGAGATTGATAAACATAGAGATAAAGTTTACAAGTTAAGGAAAGCTTTATATGGATTGAAGCAGGCATCCAAAGTTTGGTATAGCAGGATTGATGAATACCTAATCAGTGTTGGATTCAGCAGAAGTCCAAGTGAACCAACTCTGTATACAAAGGTAGACCAGAAATGTAAAATTTTGATTGTCTGTTTGTATGTTGATGACCTGATTTTTACTGGAGATCTATCTGTAGATGATTTTAAAAATGCCATGAAAACAGAGTTTGAGATGACTGATTTAGGTCTGATGAATTTTTTTATTGGAATTGAAGTGGATCAATATGATGATGGCATTTTCATTTGTCAAACTAACTATGCAAATGAAGTGCTGAAAAGGTTTAGAATGTTGAATTACAAGCCAGCTGCAACACCAATGGCAACTGGTATTAAACTGAGCAAGTATGATGAAGGATCATATGTTGATCCAACCCTGTATAAGAGGTTGGTTGGAAGCCTTATGTACTTAACAACAACCAGACCTGACATTATGTTTGCTGTGAGTTTGATTTCCAGATTCATGGAGACTCCGAAGAGTACTCATTGGCAAGCAGGAAAGAGGATCCTGAGATATGTTGTTGGAACAACTAATTTTGGTATCCGATACACATCAAGCTTAAACTTTGAGCTGATCGGATATATTGATAGTGATTTTGCAGGTTCCATTGATGACAGGAAAAGCACATCTGGGTATATTTTTAGTCTTGGATCTGGAGCAGAGGCATGGACATCAAAGAAACAACCCATTATGACTCTATCTTCCACTGAGGCAGAGTATGTTGCAACAGCTGCAGCTGCATGTCAAGCTGTATGGATGAGAAGGGTCTTGAATGAATTGTTGCATAACCAGAACGATGCAACCCAGATTGTCTGTG
Source organism: Picea mariana (assembly GCA_032191745.1). NCBI lineage: Eukaryota > Viridiplantae > Streptophyta > Pinopsida > Pinales > Pinaceae > Picea > Picea mariana. The sequence continues at coordinate 8,641 of JASDQU010314775.1, forward strand.
ACAATAACTCTGCCATTGCATTGTCGAGGAATCACGTTTTTCACAAATAAAGTAGGCACATTGATACAAGGTATCATTTCATTCGAGAGCTAGTAACTGGTAAGGAGATTTCTATTCAGTTCTACAGATTTGAAGAACAATTTGCGGACATATTTACGAAGCCTTTGGGAAATGAACTGTTTAAAATTCATAGAAAAAACATTGGGGTCTGCAAGCTGTAATGCATTGTTTACAGCAATTTTGTTTTACATAGTTTTAGTTTGTTTTTGTTCTGAAATGATTAAGAGGGAGTATGTTAAGAAGTAATCATTTCACCGCCTCTTTGCAAACGGTGAATCGGTGGTTGTCTTGACCCTTCAAGACTCGAGGATTAAACCACCGATTACAATTTTGTTTTACATAACTTAAACGGTGGCCGCCTTAACCTTTGCAGGCCACAAGACACCATCACCGCCTTGATTAAAATCCTTTAGAAGATCGAAGGGGCAATTCTCTGTGTTTAAATACCAGAGTCGAAATTGTAAATCAATGAGATAGCTTGAAAGCATTTCTTAAATTGAATTGATTATTCTGTGTTCAGGGGTTTGCTCTGCATATATATATATATATATATATATATATATATTTTTTCATTGAGTTTGTAAACTCATTTTATTTCCTGATAAAAAATTTGTTTTTGGGCAAAAGCAGTAATTTTTTGGTTTTATTAATTAATTTTTTTTTAGTAATTAGTTTAGCGTGGAGTTATTTAGTCCCAAAACCCCGAACCCGAAATAGTGGGGCCCAAAGTTTGTACACATTTCACAATTCGGCGATTGAAGTTGCGCGTTGTTTTGAATCAAGGGTTTGCAAACCCCGAAACCCGAAAAGCACCGGGCCCACATTCCATTTGCATTTTAGCGATTCGGGAGTTGTTGTGTATTGGTGTTTGGCATTTGTAATGGCCGAATCCCGAACCCCTATTGACCTCCGTTTTTCACAGAAGGATCATGGTTTTAGTGAGGTGACAGGTTTAACCTTAGGTGGTTAGGTGGAATTGATGTAAACCAAATTTTAATCTTTCAGATACATTATCTTTAATAAAATATTGACCACTTGTGCGTTGAAGATTCCATCTATACAGTTGTATGTAGGAAAAAACCATCAACTCGGAAGAAATATATGACCAAGAAACTGTTGAAAAAAGAATGGAATCAATCAATGCTCCAGACTGTACATGACTTGACAGGTGAATACCATGAAACCTTTACCGGGAACAAAAATGGTTTTTTCATACGAGTACTAACGGTGTAATAGTATATTCTATTATAATATATAGAGCGTTTAATAGCGTTTAAACCATAAATATGTAGTTTGACAACCATCATTAGTTCCAAGTTTTCATCCTCAGAAACCATACTTAGCCTAGTACTGTTCATGGATCTTTGGAGAATAAATTGTTATGCTATAATCTTCTGCCCAAGCTATTTCCATCGATATGTGAAATCTTGAGCCCAAGCTATTACCATTCAAACAACGAACTTCATGCCATTCATGTTACAGTGCTGAAACCGTTGTATGCCCATAACACTCTCGTGACAGATTAATGCGCAAAACATCCCGACTCAGTGCATTTATCAATCTGTTTCTCAATCCTAAACACTCCCATGTCATGATATCTATCAAAACACAGTTAACTTTTCTCTTCGGAGGACCAAATTACACAATTTTCAAACATTATAAAAGATCATAAAGATAACTAAAACACTCAGTTTTTGATCATTTTTATTCGGCAACGCAAAAATTTGAACAACTCAGAAACCCCCCAAAGATATTAAATAACAGTTTAAAGTTGTTAAAATTGTAAATTTGAAAGGTTGAAATTACAACAGCCAAAATCCTGGGAAAAAACATAGAAAGAAAGGCATTTTGTTAAAGTTTAAACCACGCCAACACGGACCGTCTCTGTGGTAAACTCCCTTGGAATAAGTAGACCCGATGCGAAAAATAAAATACATTTGGAAAAATGCAGTACATGGATCAGAATAGCTTATAATACGCACGTCCGCTCGACTAACCATTCTCTGCACATTTTTTAGGGTGGACCTACACCAACTCGAAACGTTCTACGTTCAGGACGGGGAAGGCGGGGGCCTGGTCCCATTTTACTCGTGCACATGTTTCTCGAGAGTGGGTTTTGACAAAAGTATCTACGTCATTTAAATTTTTTATTCCCATGTTGCTGTTTAAAAAAGAAAATAATTAACGAGTACGATCCCAACACGTATGGCGAACAAAGACGAGCAAACGATTGATTGATGACAACCCTGAAAAACTAAGCAGAGCTTGGATTGTCACCGGCCCCATCATGAATTCGCCAGACTGATAATAAATATATTCTAGAAAAATATCACAATAGCAAAGCGTGGGGAACTCTCCAAGCAAGAGCACACCGGCTAATGATGAAAAAATTGAACGTTTGAACGTCAATGACCAGAGATGAAAGAATTTGCATGCGGGAGGAATTTTCTCCACTAACTTCCCTTTCCCCTGGACAATAACTCAATCTTTCCTTCGGCTTGATAATACTGTTTTCGATCCTTCCTTCGGCCTGATAATATTTATGATCAGTAGACAGAAAAATCAGAAAACGATCTCTGCCAAACACTCTAGAATGAAAACATCCACATTTCTCAGAGTTGCTGATACCTTCCATTCTAGATTTAAGTTTTAGAGGAGATTTTATAGTGGTAAAAGTGATTTTAAGAAGTCCTAAGATAGGCCTATGGGATTCCATTTTTTATGAAGCTATTCTCAGATACTGGAAGATAGGTGCAATGGAATCCATGCCTAGGGGATTCCATTTTTTATGAAGCTATTCTCAGATACTGGAAGATAGGTGTAATGGAATCCATTTCCTATGAAGTTATAGATATTCCAAGAAGCTTATTTGACTCCATTTCTTATAAAGCTATTCCAAAAAGCCATGTATTTGCCTCCATTTTCTATTTTCTACGAAGCTATTTTGAATAGGTGGAACTCACTCCATTTTCTATGAAGCTATTCCATCCAAAATACAGACTCCATTTTCTATTAAGTTATTTCAAAATACAGACTCCATTTTCTATTAAGTTATTTCAAGATGCCAAAAGAAAAGCTTATGTGACTCCAGTTCCTACAAAGCTTGCTATTCCAGGGTGTCACAAGACAGATGTCTCCCACTCTATTTCATCCAAGATGCCTGACTCTATTTCCAATGAAGCTATTCCAAAAAACCACAGATAAGTGTATGACTCCATTTCCTATGCTTACATACAGAGAGTTGGAGGGAGGATCGAAGCCACGTACCCTACGCCAGGGGCAAAAGTGTAGGACATGCAGACCAAGTAATACCACTCGGTGTCCGTCAGATCTTCAGGCGACAAAGCAGCACAAGGCCTTCTGGCGGGTTGATTGCTCTCCCCAGCAGACAAACTCTCATAGAGCTCTCTCAATTGCAGAGTTCTCTGCAGGCAGAGCTCCTCGTTGCTCAGTTCCATGGGTTGGACAGTCTTCCTCGTCTTGATATCGCCATTGTAATACCCATCGCTCCATTCCAGCACTCTGAAACAACCCCCCCAAAAAAAATAGTTCCATAGAGACCCACATTAGCTCAATGCCTTGGCATCACCTCAAAACAACACCAAAATAAAAAATAAAAAAGCCATAACATACCCCTGCTGATTTGATAACTGCCAGAAGATGGAGTAAGTCCACTGTATGCTTTGTACAACTGATTCCAGCTGCTTCCTAATAGCACTACTGTTTGCAGAAGCCATGACCGCCATAGCCTTCAGGCACATAAGAAAATAACAAGTACCTAATTTTTAGTCGCGGGATCGAAACTCCTGGGCTCCTCAAGTCGAATCCATACCTGGAAAAAACTCTCGCCAGTCCAAACCCAGAACCGATCCTGTGTTATTACGTCCTCAGCTTCCAGTTTGAGTATCGTTTCTGATATTTTCCATGGCTGTTGGATCATAGAGACAAGCCTGTGGACACCAGGAAACAGGATCCTAAGAGGATTTAAGCGAGCGAGAATCCACACTGTATTTCTCCAAAAACGGCTAAATTCTTTTCGTTTTTCTTTCCTCCAGTGGCCCTAAGAATAATAAAGGCTTTTGGACAGTGCAGAAGAGGACGCAAATTTTAATAACAATAATCACTCTGCTAATTGTCTCACCCCCCGATGAATATGAAATTTTTATTACGTGTGATTAACTCGTGGATTTGCCATATTGGGCTGCAGCAGGTATGGTAAAAATCTCACTAGTGTGAAAGCGAAGGGCCACCTAATTACCCCCCTCCCACCGACCTCAGAATTTTGTACCGATGGTGAGCCGGACACCTGTTTTAAATCAGGTCAACTTTTAATTGAATTTCAATTTTGACTGGCTGGCGCCTGCCCTGATCTATGTCCCCCATCCTTTCTGGTACTCCTTTCTCACGTGGGCAGAACTTGCTTATTATGATAATGACTTCTTAAAAGCAACCAAAAGCGACCTTTTAAATAGCGGGAGTGTATTTAATCCTATGGAGGAATTCCAAAGTACAGCTTAATCTTTGGATTTGATCTAAATCCTGGATCAATACAGTGTGATGAGTATTTAGACCTTCGGGAGAATCTTGAAGCTGTCGTGGTCTAAATATTGCGTAGCGTCTAAATATATTAAACCTTTCCACAATCTTTAAGTCGCTGTCGTACAAATACC
>JASDQU010314778.1:0-13424 GCA_032191745.1 Picea mariana
ACAAGTGTGAGGGAAATCACTAATAATGACAATGATTCCAATGAATGTGAATAAATGAGCTGAGGTAGAAGATTTGTGGAATCATTCGATCAGAGGTCAATGATGTAAAACTAATTTTGAAAGCGAGGAGGCCTTCCACTGAGTCATGTAGGTCCCAAGGTACTAACTAGTTTCTAAGTCTAATTCTTGGATAATGTACTGAAGTCGATAGGAAAATACTCATCGAAGGAGGGCCTTGATGTATCCTCCATCATCGACACAAAACTTGACACGGGAAAGTGATGTGAGATGATAGATTCAATGAGTATGGACTAAAAAAGGAAATAGAAACTGGTAGTACTATAGATGGATGGTTTGAAGTGAAACTTTCCTTGAATATTATGAAGCACGACAAGTGACATGGAAATATTGACTCAACAAGTATGAAGAACATAATGTGATGACAATAAGAGTACTCTTTAAATGGAACGAAAATGTATAATGACACATGAAATTGGTATGACTCAGAGACAAGCAAATTACACAACTATAAGATGAGATGTAAACAAGTGCCATGTTCAAGGGCGACAATAGTTTCCATAAAGGATTGCAAAAAACTTGACCCACTTCCTTCAATTTTTCTCCCATCTAGATAGATGAGTACCTCTTTCTTTTTTAACGAGCTTGAGAAGGATAACAGATTCTCGGTATAGCTCACCCTTCGGATGAGTCCCTCAACATATGTTTAACGAACCTGAGGAAGGAGGGGTTCGGTCCTGTATGGGTCCTGGATATCAGACTCACATAGGTCCTTTGATGCATAATTTTACGAGCCCAAAGAAGGTAAAATCGATGGCTTTTTCACGTTTAGAGAGTCTGAAAAGAACTTAAAGATGACTCCATAGATGAATTTTTTGTAAATTTAGTCTCCCTATCCCGAAAAAAGTGTAAAACAATATAGGGGAGATATCTTCTAATCATGCTTGACTAGAGTGTTATGTTTTCGTAATTAGTCTTTGAGGCCAAAAAAGAGATAAACTACCACTTGAAAGACTCCCTTTGAAACCTTTTAATGAGTGTGAAACGAAGCAAGCTCACTTGAAAATATTTTCATGTTTAGGGAGTCTGAAAAGAGATTAAAGGAGACTCCAAGGAATTCATTTTTCGTATAGATTTTACGATTTTGAAAAACAGATAAAAGTATACCCAGTAACCTATTCTCATGTATTAATGAGCACGAGAAAGAAAAAAGACCAAGCTCGATAACCTGTTCTCATGTATTTATGAACACGAGAAAGAACAAAGACTAATCTCGTTCCAGAAAAGACTACTATGTTATGATGGGAATGACCCCCAAGCGAGTATCACTCCTAGAAACGTGTCTCTCTAGAGGTATTTTTTTCCCAACTTGCATGATAGAAGCTAGTGGCTTCACTCCAGCATGATTTCTAGAGGCTGGAGACCTGCCCCCCAATCATCCTTTTCTCTGACGACTCTTCTTCTTTCCTCATTTAGGCTTCTAGTTACTAATAGGAACATTTTCACTAGGTGGAGGAAAAGAAGGTTCAGGTAAGAAATCCAGAGGGAGACTCAATTCGAATGGAGGGGGTTTGTTTCATTTTTTTAACGAGCTTGAAGGAGAGTCACAATGAACTATGCTCGTAAGCATGTGTTTCAGTTTTTAATGAGCTTGATACAAGAATAGAATTATGCTCATTGAGACCAGGTACTACCAAAGGATCAGATAATTCTAAGGATTGCCGCACCTTATTCGAAATTATATTTAATGTGGAAACCTGTGGGGTGGGAGGAGAAGGAAAAGGAAAAACCCCCATGAGAGAGGAATCCTTAAGRAGACCTACTCCTACACTCTCAAAAMTATTATGTCCTAGAAAAGGGACATTATTYGTTGCAACATTGTGGAGATATGGAGTTGTATAGTCAAGTTGGTCAACAACGATAATATTTCCTTGATGGGGAAATCATAAAATACCAAACATTGAAGATGCGACAAAAGTGATCGCACAAAACCAACTACGACTAAGTAACAAATTATAATCCAGAGGTGCATCAACCACTTCGATATCGACTAAAACAGTCTTACCCTTCAATGTCACAGCGAAATATTGCAAGAGTCCATGAGGTTGGAAACCACGTCCATCAAACGATTTCAAGGTGATAGGAGACAAGGTAAGTCTAGGAGAGCCAAGGGCTCTCCAACAAGGAAAATACATGACACATGTGGAGGCTGCCTCATCCAAAATAATGTGATGGATGTTTTTTTCTCCAACCAAAATTTGAATTTGGAATTCTAAGTGGTGGGAGAGCCTCTCCTTAAAATAATTCAGATTAAACGTAATCAGGTTCGACTCCTCTGGATCCATAGCTCCAATAGATGACAACAAAGTTGTACGTTGACTTGGATAGTTCTGTTGAACTTCAAGGCTTGACATAGCACAAGGCTCTTGCGCCAATTTTCAATGATATTGTAATTTTGGGCAGCACAAGCATTTGGATTCAATGTTTATTTTTTAATTACGCTCTTAGGTGGGTGCAACACTGCGCCAAAAATTGTCTTCTCAATATGAAGAGGATTGGAAGATGGAGGAGGATTGGATGTGGAGGGATGATAGATATCCTTTCCATTAGCTTGATCATCTAGAGGAGTGTCATAAGTATTTAATAGACTCGTTGCATTAACCACCTTAAACATGTACAGTTTAGAGGTGCTCGTGGAAGCATCCCCATGGTGGGAATGACCTATGTTTCCCCCTTGTGGAGGGGGAGAATTTTTTGCAACCATATGTTGTTGTTGAGCCGATTGAGAGGTACCCATCAGATATTTAGCGACAAAATCATGATGAGGCCAGTATTTTGTGTAGTGGTCTTCCTCACAAATAATGCAAGGAAACTTAACCTTCCTATTCAAGTGATTATCAAAAGTCTTTGGATTATCTCGCTCATTAGAAGATTTCTTGGATTTACCCTTGTTTTTCTTCTTACCTCCTAGTTGTTGTGATGAAGTGGATTGGCTTTCATTCACCTCAGAGGTTTGAGAAAGGGGGGAATTAGTTGTGGTGTTTGAAACAAAACTTGGTTCCAGAGAAGGTCTTGACATATCGTTTGAAAAACGAGGAGCATTAGGGATCAGATCGTAAAGTGTGTCAGATTGGGAATACACCAAGTCCAAATAATGTGCACGGCTAATAGCCTGCTCCTCAGTAAAAATGTTTTCCATAGCAACATCATGGGCAATGGGAGGCAAGAGTGACTTTGTAAACTAATCCGAGAGGAGTTGTTTCGAAATTGGAGCTTTAATCAACCGTCTCTTCCATCTACACTCATGAATATGATCCGATATGTGGGTGGAAGAGGATTGTTGGAGTGAGGTGAACATATCTATACCTGTCTCATACTATATAGGAAACTAAAAATGCGTTAGAAAGGCAATGGAAAGAGAATAATCGACAAAGGAGTTACACGACAACGCAATATACCACTTTGTTTATGCATCTGTAAGTGTTCTTTGAAAAAGTCTAAGAAAAATGGAATTGTCCATTAAAGAATTGGAAGAACACCATAAATGGAAAGTCCTAACATGATTGTTAGGATCTTCCCCAGGTTTTCCGTCGAATTTTGGGATGTCAGACTGTAATTTGGCAGGGATGGCGAGCCAAAACGAGGCATGTTGAATGAGATTGTTTGTCAAACGCGACATATTTGGAAGATATAATGTAGCCACGAATGGAAGTTGTCAGTTAGCCTGTGGATACTAGTGGTAGCCATATGAAATGGTAACACTAACAAGACCATATCCAGGTTGCGATGAGATGGAAAAACTAGATGGTCCTCCCATATATGGTGGCTTCTCGGGTTGTCCACCCATGTAAGGCCCTTGTCTTGATATTTTACCCATGTATTGTGATGGGCCTCCTACATATTGAGATTGACCTTATGGTCCCCCCATGTATTGTGATTTAAGGGACTATTGTTTTAGAATCATGGGGTTTACGGATTGATAGGGAAAAGTTCCTTGCAAGGGAATTCTCGTCGGATTAGGTTTACCCCACAAAGGTTTAGCAACTCCTGGAAACAACTATCCAAGATACATGCTAATGGTCGTAGGGATAGAAGCAATTGAAAGAGAGGCTTTACCCCAGGCTTGTTGATGTTGCAACCATGTAGGTTTCCCCCCAGTAAAAATTTTCCCTGTAGCTGAAGGTTCCCCCCCAATTGAAGGTTGACCTCCCATTGAAGATTGACCTCCAATGTAGGGTGTACTAATCTGCAATCTGTGAGATGGAGGCTAGGTATATTATGTAACCATGGTTGTGTGAAATACTTGACTGATGACCATTTGAACGATGGAATGACAAAGTAAGGCACTTGGTGTGTGCATGTGTGGAAATAGTGAAGCAAGAATATTACATGACCCATGTGTGAAGGAAGATGTATGTGAAAGTGGTTGAGTCAAGGTTACCTAGGTCATCGATATTACCATTAAATAAGAAGCACCATTAGTATCAACTACAGGAGTTGTGGAAAAAGATAAATTCCCTCCTTCAGGAAAACCAAAAGATGATGGGTTCACATCAAAAGATTATGTAGTGGTGGAATCGAGCAGTGATATATAAGAATAATAAGCATCCAAATATCTCGTATATGATGGATCAGTGAGTGGTAGGCCAAGCGGATCAATAAAAAGAGGATTCATGTAAGATGCAAGGATTTATATGAAGATAGGGACCGGTTCTTCTATGTGATGGCCACTTCTAGGAGCTATGCTCTTGGTCTCAGAAGTTTGATCTGCAATCATTCCTTCATAAGAAACATTGTTTTGATTTTCCTAAACGTCAGGTTCCATACCTTGTATACTATGAAATATCAGATCCCAAGGTTGAATACAAAAGTCAAAGAAGCACACTCCTAAGAAAACTAAAAGCAATCAACCAAGAAATAATAGGCTCAAGGATCTTTCTAAGATGGGATATCAAGATTCCAACAAAGAAATGAGAAGCAGTTACCCTGAACTCCACGTAACAACCCTTCTCGGTGAAAGCAACCCTTGCTTTCGTGGGATCACCCTCTAAGGGTACTAAGAGTGTGATACGATGTCTTCCCCAGGTTCTTTGGGAACCCCCCCACAATCACTTCTGTATATACCTAGGAAAGGCCACTAAGGTTAANAGAGTGGATAGTCGAGATCGAACGTATGGGTAGGATATCAAAGTATGAAATTATTCCAAAGGACCGAGGACAAGTGGACAAATAGACTCCAAAGGACCCTGAACAGATTCAAAGTTCACAAAGTACCGAGACCAAATGAGTCAGTGGCACTTCAGGAAGAACCTCCACTATACACTATTTCCTCTACGATTGTTCAAGCTTTGGAGGACTAATATTTTCTTCTCTTCCGCAAGTGACCTCATCTTTAGCCCCTGTATGAGAGGGGGTTCTCAACTATGCTTATTTGAAAGTTGGATTTGTACACTCTTTCGTTCTCTACAGTCTATTTAGTATTCTTGGACAATTTACTCACTTTTCCTAGTCCAAAGACCCTAATCCTGTGCTACTATTGGTGTGCTAAAACCAAAATATGTTCTAGTTGATTTTATTATCACATGGTAGATTTTAATTGTTTTTACTCAATAGGTTCATGAAGATGAAATTGATGATGTGAGAGAGACTTGACTCCAATAGAATGCAAACGAATGAGGCACAATTCGTTCTTTTTGATGAATTCTATGTATGGGAAGGAAAAGAGTTCTATTCTTCTTAACATAAGAAAGAAATAAAAACTATGCAACTTTCAATTTCTGGGATCAAGATGATGCCAAACTGCCAAGCAAATGTTTCCGAAAAACGAAATGCACATGCAAAACTAGCTCTTTTTCCAAAAATATACCAAATCAAATTCCTAAATAATACAATTTTCCTTTGTTCAATTATGTATGCAAGGATATATGGAAACTTTTCCGCTTCTTAACTTTCAAATGGAATGAAAGAGATCTATGTTCGACACAAATAAATACAAGGAAAAAAATAAATCAAACAAAGTGCACTAAAAAATGATGAGAACTGGAAGAAAACAAGTGTGAGATAACTTGTTTGATCAAGGACTCAAAGATGCAAAGGAGAAAGAAGACAAACACTCATGAAAATCCTCAAGAAATGAGCAACAAGAAACAACATTCAAGTCTCGGTTGTGGCAAACAAGAGAGTCTTAATCATCCAGAAAAGAGATGTGTTTCAAATGAATACAAAAATGGCTCAAAACCAAGAAACCTTTGGAAACCCTAGTTGATAAAAACTTCTAAACAATCAAGCAATATGAAATATTTGCGAGACGAAGATTAGAGAACTGAAAAATAGGATGAACCAAGGGTTCTTGTTAATCCAAGGGGATCAAAACTTGGAGATATTGAAAACTAAAAAAAGGAAATGAAAATGAGTGATAAATGTCAAATTCTCAATCAAACAAAGTCAAAGACAAATCAAGAGACTTTGGGAAAAAATCCTCTCAAAAGCAGACTGAGAAAAGCAGGGAAGAAATAGGCAAAAACAACTAAAAAAGGAGACTGGAGACCCTTTTCTTAAAGATATAGAGCTCTATGGAGCCCCCTAGGAGGCTTAGGGGGATTGCGAGTCAAGCTAATTGTTCCCCTGTATGCACTATAGAGGAGCACCAGTCAAACTAATGGTGCCTTGGTGTGAACTGCAAAGGAGTGCCACTTTCTGAAAAATCTAAAAAAATGTCTTCCAAAAGCTCAAACTCAACATATAATCAGTCAATAGATTTGTAAACTATTCAAACAAGAAGAGGGAAGGGTAAAAATATCAGAATGAAGCATAAAACACGCAATATCTAATCACAAGCAAGGGATTCAAGTTGAAAAAGAGGAAAGACTAGTCAAAGTCCTTCCCCAGTGGAGTCGCCATTTTTCTGTTGTGAGAAATATTACCCTACGGATAGGCTAAGCTCCCCTTTGGACCAAGACCCCTATCTTTAGTCCAAAGACAAAAGATAAAAAGTGGTTTCTAATTTTCCTATAGATCTAAGTCGATCAATCAAACAAGAGAGAAGAGGAATATGGCATACCTTGTTGCGATGTTTGTCCTCGCTGCTCTAATCCTTAGGCTTGATCTCCAAGCTCCTCAACACAACTGAAGCCCTACAAAGACTAAAAAAGGAGCTCTTAGACTGAAACAACAATAAACAAGCAAATGTAGAACACATGAAGTTGAAAGGAATAGGCCAAGTTGATATTGATTGTAAAGCCAAGTTACATGCACTTGCAAACCATGTATGATGCTATAGTACCTTACCCAAGATCCCCTTGTCCAACCCTTGCATGAATGAACCAATATCAAAATGATGATACTTCAATGGATTCCCTCCCTCTTCACCTTGGAAATACCTTCAATATATAGGCTTGAGAGGTATAACCACCATGATAAAATGAGGGAAATGGTTGAGGATATAGCTCCTTAAGTTCGTATTTGGATCCTAATGTGGATCCATAGTGTACGGTTCTACCACAAAAAAGGTCATCCCAAGAGAGTTGGCCCTTAGGAAAATGAGGAGGATCCACCATTTTCCTTTGACAAGACTGGCGCTCCCCCAGAGTTGAATACAGGGTGCCATTGACGCTCCCTTAGTATGGGTAGGGGAGCACTAGCACCCAATCAATATGGGTAGGGGAGCACTGGCGCCCCCTCATTATGGGTATGGGAGCACCACCCTTCTAAATTGCCCAAAATTGGTCGAATTTCCAAGAAAAAGGTGTTTTCTGCTGTCAAATGATAGGGTTCTTCTTGCAACATGACTTAGGGATTGTGACAATTTTTTTATGGTGTGAATGGACTACGACACTTAGCAAAGTGAATGCAACAATAGGTAAGGTTCATACGACACTTGCGACAGTGCATGCAACACTTTGCGACACTTAGGGTGAAAAACTCAAGTGCGACATTTTGGTGTGTAACACTTGGTGTTCCACTTTCCTCTTCCATTCACTGAGAACACTGTTTTTTTCCACCAAGCATATGTTCTGAGAAAAATATCCCTTACTTATTGTCTCGATACTTAGATGGTTTTTATTTTACTTCTTTATGCAGATGGATGTGTCTTATGTATGCTTGATAATGTCTCACGTGTCTTATATATGATTGATAATGGATCATGCCATTTTGTTTAGTAATTTGTCACATTATTCACTATCCAACTCGTCGAGCAATATATTTTCACATTTGTAAGGATGCTCACAAGAATTTAATGGTTGAAAAAGTGGCAATGGGCTGCCTAAGAATGCGCTCATGCAAGAATGTGCATACATTATTGAAAATGTGCATGTATTCCTTTTCACATAACTTCATGACCCTCCAAACCACCTTCCAAGGTGCCAAATATACTACCAAGTCATACGTTAAAAGAAGGCACACACATTTTTAGGAACACACATGCATTAAAAAGTGCACATGTTCTTCTATGTATTAATAGAAAAAGGGTCGTGGCTTGTATTTTATTACTAAATTGTGCACCACATTTCTAGGAGAAGGTGGCACAAATTGAAGAGTGAAATTGTGCATTTTATCGCCATGAGGATGAGGAATTTTGTGTCTTGACATTTCCATTGACAATATTCAATGTTTCTTTCATTAATTCGAGGTAGATTTACTTGGAATTTTGTTTTTTTAATATTTCATAAATTCAAATTAAAAAGAAACAAATAAAAAATATTTTATTCTTGTTCAAATGAAGCATATAAATAATGTTTTCATGGATCTTTCACATGAATAAAAATTGAACCCACCATCAACCAATGAATATGTAACGACCCTAATTTGATAAATGATTAAAGATTATAAAGTAAAATTAATTAAAGAAAATAATTGTGGTTAACAAAATAATAATTTAACTGCAGACCACATTTAATGACCTGAGAAATAATTTAAAAGAAAATCAGTGAGAAATGATATAAGAGGAGTTGCGTATGCAGAAAGCATTGCGTATGCAGAGAGGGATGCGATGAAATCCTGAGAAGATAAAACATTAAAGGGGGACGAAGGACGGAGGACGGAGGTGGTTGAAGGAGTAACTGCGTAAGTCGGCAGGGAGGAATAAGGGACGGAAAGAGGGGGATGTNGCATTTGACAGGGGGGATGGATGTTGTGGATTGTGTTTTGCTGTGAGCAACGATTTTCTGAGCACTGTGGTATTTTGTGGACTGTTGACTTGATGTGAGCAGAGAGAGTTTCTGGTTGTGATTTTGATTAGTTGAGCCACTGAGTTGCTAGAGGTTTTGGGCATGGAGGGCCAGGATATCCATAGATATCCTGGAGCTAGGTAGTTTTCCTAGTTGGCAGGGAGGACAGTAGTTTTGGGAAGTTAATTGCTTGTTTGTGGCAGGATTGATCTGGGTACCAGGCAGTAGCAAAGGCAACAAGGCAGCAGAAATTAGCATCAGTACCAGGTATTTGTCAAGTTATGCATTTATTTCATTCTACCAGAAAATTATTAACCTGTGATAAATCTAAGTTACCGAAATTGCTGTTGGAAAGATAAATATTATGCTGTGAATTTTTTGTCTCCGCTTGGAGAATGAATAACTCATGAAATTTACGATGTTTAGAATTATTTTGGCATTACATATGGTATCAGAGCGTCTTAGTTCGAAATTTGGGGCCTAAGGGCCGAAACCCGAAGTGTTAACTCCAACCACACTTAACCTGTAAGAGATACACGTTTAGTTTGACTAAATGGGACTGATACAGGATACAATATGGTATCCAAGCTATTGAGCACAGAAAAGAGAAGTCATAACTTAATTTTATTTGAGCAATGTTGTTAATGAAGTTTCGGGTAGAATAAACACCTGAAACCGATGAAAATGTCGTGGGAAGCTTCTGTCGAAGGCTTGAAACTGGTAAGATCCAATAACTACACAAATTATACTAAATAAAATGCAAAAGACATTTGCGAGACCTTGAAAAGGCCTACTTTACCTCGAACTTACCTAAATGGGGAACTGTCGATGCACAGGCTGAAAAAGGAAATTTAGCAGACTTATATTACGCAGGAACAACGTAAACTAGTTGCCTGTATTGACCTCAGTGAAGTTTTAAAATAATGAAGAATCTTCGGAACGTTAGACCCATACAAATTTCAACCGTGCCAAAAGAAAGAAATTTGTACACCACGTGGTGTTTCATGCAACTAATCGATTTTCCCAAAGAAGAGTTGTCTGTTACACGGGAGAACGGATCTGCGCCGTCAGATTTCAGACGAAATCCCGTCAGCCATTAGATCTAGACAAGTTGTGTGGGGTTTAAGCCCTAGCGTGCATAGGAGGAGTCATTGGGAAATCTAAGTCATCGGGGTTTTGTGAAGTTAGAAAATCGAGACCTTTTGGTTCTCGAAATCCCAAGAACGGATCCTAGCCGTTGATCTCGGCAGGACACATGTCAGCGTTCTGGGAGGCGTCGGGATTTTACCATCGAAGATTTTAGGAGAGTAGAACCGTTGCATAATGAAATCGCGATATGCGATTTCCCGATCGGATCCGGACCGTCCATGATGCGTGACGCGTGTCAGGAGATCCTGAAGAGTTGTGGATCGGGAAATCGGGGTTTTCGAAGACAAAGAAACTGCGTCGCTGGGAATCGCGATCGGTGATATCCCGACAGTGACGTAAGCATGGTGGGACGACCAGAGTCAAAGTGGAGGACAGGTGTCCGTCATTTGGGAAGAGTCGGGAAATCCGTAGGAAAATCCCGGTACAATCACAGCCGTCCGTCTGTGGGATAGGTGGCAATTATCGAAAACCATCGGCATTTGACCCCATTGGGAAATCGGGAATTCTGGGGACAAGATGTTTAGGAAATTTGAATTCGCAATCCGCAAAACCCCGATGAGTGGAGGCCAGCTGTCAGTCATCTGGGAGTCGGGATATCGGGGTTTTCAAGGGCATAGAATGCTCGCATGAGGAAATCGCGATCCGCGATTTCCCGACGGGAGTTATGAACCGTCCATCGGAGAGGACGTGTGGCATGAGATCCTCAAGAGTCGGTGTTTGGGGGCATCAGAGTTTTCATAGGTGAAGAATTCGTGCAACAGGAAATCACGATCCGCAATTTCCCGATGATATCCGAGCCGTTCACTTCGAGGACGCGTGTCGAAGGATCCCGAGGAGTTGGTGTTCGGCATATCAGAGTTTCCGGGGTTGTGAAACTCATGCACAACGGAATCGCGATACACGATTTCTCGACGCGAGAACGGAGCCGTTCGATTGGAGGGACATGTGTCCCAAGATCTGAAGGAGTCGGGATTCGGTATTTCGAGGCTTCAGCATACAAAGGAACTGATGCATTGGAAATTGCGATTTCTCGATACCCGATAGAGCTCACACGTGCATCGGGGATCAGGAATCGGGAATCCTAAGGACGTGTGTGCATTGACATCACAAACGTCGAAACGCCGAAATCCCGATAAGGTGACACAAGGACACGATTACGGAGGCGGTCATGTGGACCAAGCTCGTAGCAAAAGGGGCTAACGGAAAAGGGCCCATCGGGAAAGTTGAGCACAAAATCCCGATAGGAAAATATGTGGCCACGGTCATATAGACCAAGGTATAGTCAGTAAGGGGCTAGCTCTTAGAAACTGAGCCCATCACGAATCAGGAATTGGAGAGGTAAGGGGATCATGACAGTGGAAATTCTGAAACCCCGAACTCTGATACAGAGTCGGGAATAAGCCGCGGTAGGCGTAGGGGTCGTGATGAAGGAAGATAAGGCTGTGGATTGGGGCATTCGACAGTGAATCCTGAGCGGATTTGAAGGGCCACTTCGGCTCAGATGAGGGGAGCTTGAGGAAACCAGACAAGCACGCGGAACCCAGGCGTGCCCGAATCCTTGGGTGCTTGTTTAGTCATTTTTTTTTATTATTTATTGTAAATTGTTAGAAATATTATAAAATAAATTAAATTATTTAGTATAAATAAATTATATATAGATAGGAATGAGTTAGTATAAATTAAAATAAAGTTAATTTGGATTAAATTAATGTAATAATAATTTTAATTTAATTATTTCATTGAGTGTAGGGTTAGTCTACCTTAAAGTTCGATGTTAACCAAGCTTAGATGCTTAATCCTAACCCAAAACGAGCCAATTCCACTGATGGAGTAATGTTTGTTTACAGACAAGTAAAGAAAACTTACACCTAACCCTGTTTCTAAGTTTAAGTAGCACCAATTTGAAACGTCCTTAAACTCACCCGGACGACTTTGGGGTGATGCAGGTTAAGTCATACCAGATGGCCAGGATTCGAAGAGGTCGAGGCAGGGGAGCATCATCACGGGCGCCACCAATGCCACCAATGCCACCAATGCCATCACCACCACCAACACCACCAGCACCACCACCACCATCGCCCGAACTAGCTCTCATACTACGCTCGTTAGAAGCCATCAACAAGACTTTAAAGGGGCGCCAATCAGCAGGGACTGAAGTGGAACCCCCACCATCTGGAACGGGTAATCCAGAAGCATCAAGGGATTCAGGGGGAGGACTTCCACCTGAAGACATCACACGAGAGTTGCAGAAAATCAAACTTCCGGAGTTTTCCGGGGGTCGTGCCAGTGAACGCGCGGAAGCATGGTTGGAAGGCATGACAAGGTGTTTTGCCTTAAGGGACTATGCGTCCAATTCAAAGGAAAATATTGCAATTTTCTAGTTAAGAGATAGCACCTTGAACTGGTGGGGCAACTTAGAAAGACAACTACACCTTACCCCAGACACGGTATCTTGGGAACTCTTCGAGGAAAGGTTCCGAAGGAAGTATCTACTAGCATACTACGAGGAACAACAAGTAGGGGCATTTCATGCCCTAGTACAAGGAAACATGACTGTGGAAGAATACGAGATCAGGTTTATGGAACAGGTTAAATACCTTTCGTATTTGGACACTGACCAATGAAAAGCAGAGCACTTCGTTTATGGATTGAACCCGAAGATAAGAGCTATGGTGCGGATGTGGAAACCATCTTCAGTGGCAGAGGTAGTAGAGAGTGCGCGTTACACGGAAGAACATATGAACCTAACAGGGGGTGCAAGATCGACATTTCCGCATCGCCCTGGATTCGTAGGAAAGACCCCGAGGAAATTTCCTAGGCAAGGGGGCTCAAGGCCGCCACCTTATGGTAACAAAGGTGTGCCAAGGACAGTAGCTGCAGGGATTTCAATGGCAGCTAGGGCACCATCTCGTTCATCGCCAACGGTGCAGACAGGTCCACAACCATCTCGGGGAACAACTAGTAGGGGCAAAGGTTCTAGGGGAAGGAACTCATTTCAAGGACAGACACATAGAAATGCACCGGTTCCACCTGGTGTCACCTGTTGGGGGTGCGGGGGACCCCATTACCAGCGTGACTTCCCAGAGTTTC
>JASDQU010314779.1:0-13419 GCA_032191745.1 Picea mariana
TTCGTCATTTGATTTTTCGAAACATCCAAAATTATTTATTCCAACCCTCTAGTATTTCTTTAGTCTCTTTTGTTTGTGTTTGTTTTGAGCTTCTTGCAAATATACATTTCCCCATTTCCTTTTTATTACATGCAAGCAAGTTAGTAGTGGGGTGTTTTGTGGACGAATTCATGGGTGGTTTTGTTGGGGGTTTTGTTTTATCCAAAATAGTTGAAACTACTTCTTTTGTTGTTTTAACAAATCTACCTTTGTTATCTCTTAGTATAATTGAATTATTCATACAAATCACACATGAATAGGGATCATAAACACTCACTAAAGTGAATGTGTAGGTTCTTACCTCTCATCTTACCATCTTTACTACTTGTCCTAAATGCACATACAAATAAAATGCAAGAAAATCCTAAGAATCTATATTTTTTCTTTTTATATATGAAAAATTTCGAACAAGAGAAAAGTATGATTTCCAAAACCAATTCCTGTAGCACCTCCCCCAAAACAACGCCAAAATATTGGGTAATTTAGTTGTATAAATTATGAAACACTTACTTATCAGCTAGGGTAAGTAAACATATGAGGTGCAAACACTGTGCGTGAAGAATTAGACATGTAGTCTCTAAAACA
Organism: Picea mariana; assembly: GCA_032191745.1. Taxonomy (NCBI): domain Eukaryota; kingdom Viridiplantae; phylum Streptophyta; class Pinopsida; order Pinales; family Pinaceae; genus Picea; species Picea mariana. The sequence continues at coordinate 625 of JASDQU010314779.1, forward strand.
TCCTATGAAAAGTGGAAATATAATGCAAACTAAACAAGGGATTTTAGTGTTAATTCACAATGAAGGCTATCTCCAGACTAGATATTTATATTGACTTTCAATGGTAGAAATTCAAATCATATATTTATGCAATTGTGTGCATTTATGTAGGTATACTCTATAAGTCAGATAAGTTTAAAATCCAGTTGAGACACCTTTGATTGTAGACTAACAAACTGATCTCAAACCAAATTACTCAATCATAGTGCAACACATAAATACTTGTAGAAAACTTAATGATCTAAATCAAACTATTACAGACTTAATCCCATAGTTTCAAATATGGTTTTAATGCAATTGCAACTGTAGAAAAATAGATTATGAGGTTGAATCAATTACAGGAATTGAGTTTCTTCAATAATAGTACTTTGAACAAGTGATAAAAGCATAATTGTAGGAAATCATTCCTATGAATCAAAATTCATTAACTATATAATTTTGTTGTAGGCTTAATATCAAATTATAGGAAATTGACTATGATTACATAAAAATGACTATGATTACAAGAAATTGATAGTTATTACAGACAAAGATATACTTTAAATAAAAACATAAATAAAAGGAATACAACACATACCAGGGGCCCTCTTGGGATATGCTGCAAAATATGTTCAGAACACTAAAGAATTACTAACACTTTGAATGAAACATAAGATCCTTTGTATTCAACAATTGGAATAAGAGTTTACATATTCAAAATATATCTCTCAACAATAATTTAAATATTATGACTAAATCCATACATCATCGATCTCTGATCTTTATATAAATTACATGAAAAAGGTGGAGCTCTATTGGGAATAATGCTCTCTTTTCCTAAATTTTTGCATTGGTTACAATCAAAGTCTCATTTTAGAAAAGAGGATCAGAGATCCCTGGGGTATCTTCTGAATATCTCCCACTATTCCCTTGATTTTCCATATGATGAGGGCATAATCCTAGGAGAGAAATGATGGATTTTTACCCATTATGGCCTGTGTATTTCTAGTTCTTAGTTGTTGAGTTAATCGTGCATTGACTAAAGGGGAGAGGTCATCTTGAGGAAGGAAAAATAGGAGTTTCATCATCTAATGAAGCCCATGAACAATCTCCAAGTGTCATATCATGATTTGATGGAGCATAGTTATGCAAACCTTGGATACATTATGGGAAATATTCATGGTAATAACTTGAAATTCTGGTAAATTAATGAGTAATTGACTTTTAATAATGTTTTACTAGACAAAATCATGAATTTGTAATTAAAGACAACTTATTACCTTAATTATGCTTGTTATGCCATTAACCTAGTAGAAGTGGGCAATAAGGGTTTTAGACCAAAATAAAAGGTAATTAGGCTTAGTTGGAAGGGGTGAAAAGTATCAAAATTGGAGCCCAACAGTATGCACAATTCTTTTCATGCTTCTATTCAACAAAACTGTGCTTTTGATATATCTCATTTGCTCGATTAAGAAATTTGCAAATTTCAAAGGAGGGTGCCCTAAAGGATGGATTAGTCAACATCTTGGACTGGCTAACTCAACAACTTCAATGTCATTTGGTTGACCAAGTCAAGGTTTGACGAGATATTTATAGTCTCATCTTTGCTACTTGGGAGGACACATATATGATGTGTTGAGAATTCCTCTTTCTTTTTAAATAACTTTGAGACAAAATTTTATGAAGAGGGGAGGTATATAATGCCCTATTTTGAGTAGAGTGCCTATTATTACTTATTTTCATGGTGTTCTATATGTCTATATGACCCAATACTTTTTTATGGATGAATTTTTATATGATTTATTCTTTAAATATATTTTAGTAATATGATATGATTACCTACTGCCATATGATGTGTTGATTGTATATTACCAATGAAATATGTTGTGATTCACTTAGATTTTATTAGGTTTTATAACTTTGTGCATTGATTTATGATTTTGGATATGATGATGATTAAATAAGAAAACTTTCTGAAGAATGTTGGCCTATGAAATTAACCAATGATTACATGACATGTGTGTTTGGATTGTTATATATTGCAATATTATTGGTGATTTTCCAAGTGTGACAAGTAGGAACTACATGAACATGTATTTTAAGAGCGAGTCAAGATGTATAGAATCAAGACAAGGTTAGGAGACCAATTTCCTAAACCTAGATGTTAGGATGGATACATGTGATTATGATTTGATTTACTTATATGGACAATGTTGTGTTACTATATGTGTACATGAGTAAGGATTATCCTTTCCAACTAATCCTACATATGGATAGAGACTGTATGAAGAGGATATGACAAGTTCTTCATGGGAAGGGGTGGAGGTTTTTTCCACCTACTGGAAACTCCCTTTGTGTAGACCAAGGTTGGAGAAAACATGTCTTCACCTAAAAAGTTACACATTGTTATGAAGTCTAGATGTAAAGATCAACCATGAGAATAAAATGAGGAGCACATAATGAGGGCATGTATTACATATACAAATTAGATAAAGAGTTTCTCACCAATGATAAATGGACTTGAGTGAGAATGACCTCACAGACTGTATTCATTCCTTCTCCATGTGAATATGTCACATATAATGGGTGGCATGACCATGACTTCACCTTCGATATTAGTTGGAATTTTCCATCCAAAAATAAAAACATCATGTGAATATGATATAGAATTAAAATTATTGTTGATGAAAGTACATTCATTTAAAAAGAAATGATATTTATGAGAAAAATAAATTTAGATTTTAAAATATGACAAAAAAGTGAAAAAGTGGAGAAAATAAAAATAAAATGTGCATTAGAAGCATTTCAATTAAATGCAAAACTTATTTTAATTTAAATTAAAAAGGGAATTTCATGTGACAATACACCCGTATGTTTGATTTTGAAAATAAAGTCGGTGGGTAGTGGGTGGGTAATATGCATATTAAATAATTTGTATGAATTAGAGAATTATGCATATCAACTTGAGGCACTATGCATGGGCACTATAAAATCAGGGGAAGGGTGCCAAGTATGTAAGGAACCTAATGACTGGATGATATTGAAATTCCATGGAGAGTTGGTGGATAAATGGAGAGTTGGTGGATAGAGGCCTAGATTGTGCCAAGCCATTATTATGCACTTTTTATTATTTATGGTGGAGATCTATATGGTTCTTTGAGGGTAACACAATATTTTGGGTGAATGATGTCTTTTTTTCTTTCACATTTTTGTTATTCTTTCATTATCATCTCTGAAATTTAGGGGTTTTAAGGGAAGAAGAGTACCCTTTGGATATAGTAGGTTGGAAATTTAGAGGATTGGATTTTGTTGTAAAGGAGGAAGCTTAGAGCAATATTTTAGAACCCAAAAGTGCTTCATCAAATTTTAGATAGAGAAATTTATTTACAGAATTCTTGAATTTGTTTTTCTTTTGGTTTCATTCATGAGCATAATTGTTTTAGAAAAACATTCATTTTCATATTTGAAGAATCATTTCCTCTTTGTATTAAATCTTGGGAACCCAAGAGTTTTAGCATACTAATTACCATTTCAAGTTGTTTTATGAATAATTGGTAGCTTAAGAAATTAGTAGTTGCAGGATGCAATTTTTGTTTAAGTTATCATTTTAAAATTTTCATGAGAACAGAGGTGACCATGGCATATAGTGGCCACAAGTATGGGCTTCCTTAAGGAAGGTCACGAGAAGCCACAACTATTCAGTATGGGGTCCATGAGCCACTCCCGTAAGAGTTACATGATGAAATTTCATGAAAGAGATGCTATTGCTTAGTTTTGCTTTGAATATCTCCATTTAACTATGTAAAACACTTATGTAATAGTATCGGATTGTAAATATACTTATTTCAAATTTGTTTTCAGATTGATTTTTTTTTTCTTGAGACTTGTAGAGAGGAAATCTCTTAAAGGTGTAAATCTAGAATGAGTTGATTAATGCACTTCTATGTTACTGTAATAGTTTTGTATCTCCTTTAGCATGATTTTATTATGAGTATGATTGAAATGTGTGCATATGAACGATGTTTGAAATATTTTTTCATGTATAAAAGGTTTTTATCTATTTCCATGCCATGTCTTTGAAGTAACACATAAATCATAATGTAGCAACTACAGTGAATGGATAGTGATGATTTTACAGTTAAAAGGTCTAGGATGTGTGAAATACTTATTTCTAAAAATAGTAGCTAAGATCTTATATGGGCTTCTAGTATAAAATAAATTATAGATGAGGGATGAGCCTTGTCCTATCTTAGAGTAGATTCCTAAGTAATGTAAAATTAGTCAAAGACAATTTATATCATGAATACATTGTAAGGGATTGAGCTCTGGTTGTAAAGTGGCTATATGTATATATAAATAGGAATTAATCGAAAGAATCAATCATTAATGAGTTTGTGTATTTGCAAGTTATATGTGTAATATTTACACATCTTGATTAGTCTACTTATAATTTCATTCCAAGAGGATCAAGGATCATTTGTAAGTCTATACCACCTATTGGAATTCATAATCTTGAAACTTAAGGTTCATATTCTTAAAAGTTAAGGTTCATGGGGAATGGGATCAATAAGGAATTGTGTTAATTATTGAAATATTGTAATAAGGAATTGTGTTAATTATTGAAATATTGTAAATCAAGTATCATTTGTAAGTCTATATCACATATTGGAATTCATATTCTTGAAACTTGAGGTTCATATTCTTAAAAGTTAAGGTTCATGGGGAATGAGATCAACAAGGAATTGTGTTAATTATTGAAATATTGTAATAAGAAATTGTGTTAATTATTGAAATATTGTAAATGTTTCTTGTATGTTATTTCATGTTATCTTATGGATATGATTATGTAAGGAGTGGACTATCCATGGAATAATTTTAGTAATAACATGTGATGAATCTTAGTAATGGTATAATTGATGTATGTAAAAAGTGTAGTTGTTATTTATTTTTGGTATTTGTTTAGTAATAATATGCGATGAATCTTAGTAATGGTATGATTGATGTATGCAAAAAGTGTAGTTGTTACTTATTTTTGATATTTGTTTATATGTCAAAAAAATAGTTTCATTTCAAGTAAGTCCACTTTTTAAAAATTAATCTTGTTGATTTAGTTCAGATAATGTTAAGAGGCACTACATCAAGTCTCTTATTCCTATATATATATATATATATATATATATATATATAATATTTTAAGTAAAATACATGGAAACAAAGGTTTCCTAAAGCACATTGAAGCAAATGCATTAGTAATACCCTTCAATGCCTTTATATTGATGGAAATATACTAGAAATATGAGATACATAAAGGTTGTGATGGACCCATTTACAGTTCCACCTAGCATCTTCACCACTAAAACTGGGTAATGTTATTGTAGTAAGATGCAAATATATATGAGTTCTACAGGTGGTCAATGTCCTCTCCAAAAGGGATAATGATTTATTAGAAGTTTGCAACTATCCAAGAAAAGTACTTGAACCACCTATACCATAAAAGAAAATGTCATTTTGCAGTGGAGTTTATGAGATCTATTATGGCTTTACCAAAGTCAAACCCATCACGAGCACACGTAATAAAAATCGTATTTTATTTGAAAAGATATTTAATACCAAGCATTCATATATAATAGCCATAAAATGTAATTACTTTGCTTAAAATTTAATGTTATTATGGAATTTCTGGAAATGGCACGAGTCTTGAAAAAACTGCTAGGTTACTAAAGTAAAAGCATACAAGTAGAATTTAATATAACAAAAATAAAAAATCAAAGATATGAAGGATAACTTTTAACTTTTAAAACATAAAAAGTCTATTGAAAGTGAGAGAAGTTGTTTTTAGTAAAGAGTAAGAAAGAGGGGAGGTTTCTAATGTCCATTTATTCAGGGATTGTAAGATATGATGTCCACTTTTTTTGTAAGAGTTGTTTTTGATAATTGATCTGTTGATTTGTTACGCTCTCGATAGATGCGCTTGTAGCTGAGTTTTATAAAAGTGAGCTGAAGTAGTCTAATTCTGTCTTTCCAAGACAAGAGGGAGATGACTTGTAGGTCGCCTATGTTGCTCAACCAATCAATTATTATTCTGGAATCCCCGAGTATCTGAAGAGATTCAATGTGAAGTCTGGAAGCCAAAAATAGCATGGCCTAGGTGCCCAATAATTCTTCCTTAGTGTTGGTTCCCGGGCCGCAGTTGAAAGTCCATTTATAGAAAGTATTTTTTGGAATTCTGATCAACCCTCCAGCTCCACTCTGAGAGCCATTCATTTGCGTTGCTCCATCGAACTATCCTATAGGGGTGTTTTCTAGATCAAGAACTTTCTTTGTTTGATACAATCTTGTCTTTCTAGAGTGGAAATCATTCCAAGTTTTAAGAAAACCTAGTGTTTTGTAAGCAACAGTGCTTGAGGAAGGGGACCCATTTTCAAAGATTGTTTTATTTCTGTCCATCCAAATAGACCAACAGACCAAGGATGGAAGATGCAAGAGATTGTGTTCCTTATGGGACCAAAAATAGAAACAGTCTGAGATAATAGGCCCGTCCCAAATGGTTTTGACATTTAATACCGAGGCAATTTTATTCAAGACTTGTCTGGAGAAAGAACACTTGATAAAGAGGCGATCTGCAGATTCTAAGTCATTGTGGCACAGGTGATAGAATTTTGTCCCAGTCCAACCCTTTCTTTGAAGAATGTCCCAAGTATTTAGTTTGTATGCGATCAAAATCCAGGTGAAATATTTAATATTTGGTGGAAGATGCCAGTCCCATATGTGTTTTCTTCAGAGATTGATATTTGCGGGCCAGAAAAAATTGGTAATAGTTGTATAAATATTCTGAACTATTAAAATTCCGAAATGATCTCCCCCCGACCATAGTAGCCGATCTTCCGAGTCAGATAAATGGATTCATGAGTGTGTAAGGGTTGCGCAGAAGTTATTCTAGAAGGGGGATTTCTCTGTGTTAAGTTCAAGAGATTCACTAGAGAGCCATCGGTCCGGAAAAAATCCGATCTAGAACAATCTTTTGCTTGATAAAGAAACCAATTTTTTTTTTAATGTAAATGATCTATCAGATCAGGAGGAAGGATGGACACGACATCGATGCCAAGAATGAGATATATGCCAATTGAAACAGAATGACTCAAGCCCGGATGCAAGTAGAGCCAACGGGTAATCAAAAATTTTGATTTAGTTAAGTTTCTCTAGATGTATGAAGTTGATCTGGTGTTGATAGTCTCCAAGTGCAACCAATTGTTTACAGAGTGATGGCATAGATATTTTTCCTTTATAATAGAATGCCAAATGTCAAGCAGAGTCAGCATTCGCCAGAGGGAGCTAACCGCGAGTGCTTGGATGAAGTGAAAAATGTTGCGAATCCCCCATGCTCCTTTGTGTTTTGGTTTGGCCAGATCTTGCCAATTGCAGAGATGCTGTCGGGAGTGATCAGAGCAGCCTGATCAAAGGAAATTAAAAAATAATTTGTGGAGTTTTGTGAGGACCGTAGCAGGGATGGTTGTTAGGGCCATCCAATAAAATGGCTTCCCTTCAAGAACAAATTTGATGAGTGTGAACCTGCCTCCAAGAGAGAGCCACCTCGTACACCAATGGCCAATCTTTTTATCAATTTTTGAAAGAAGCCATTTCCAGTCCGTCGGCGTGTAGGAGTCTGCCTTTAAAAAATAGCCTAGGTATTTGAGACCAGAGGAGAGATGGGAGAAAGAATAAGGAAATATACCTTGAATATGATCCAATGATTGTTGATGTAGATTTGCGAAGTGGAAAGTTGATTTCTCTCAATTGAGCGATAAGCCCGTGGCGCTGCAGAATATATTTAAGATCTCTTTGATCTCCATCCATTCATGTATAGTGTCATTTGTCATGATGAGGACGTCATCGGAAAAAAGGATGTGTAATACCTTGATGGTCATGGACACCTTTATTCCAGAGATATTTCCCTCAGCTTGGTCTGTTTTGAGAAGCAAGCTCAAGGATTCCATAGCCAAAATGAAGAGCAGAGGTGAGAGGGGACAACCCTGCCGTAGTCCTCTACCAATTCGAAAGAAAGAAGAGGATTCACCATTGACCAAGATGGCTAGGTTTTCACTGACCACACAACTCATGATACACTTGAGCAATGAGTGGTTGAATCATGTCTGTGTTAGAATCAATCTGAGGAAGTCTTAGTCGATGCGGTCGAAGGCCTTCTTGAGATCCAATTTGAGGATAAGAGCCTTTGAATTTTTGGATTTGATGCTATGTAAGCACTCCTGGGCAGTGCCAATGGAATCAAGAATCTGACGTCCTTTTAAAAACCCCATTTGTTCTTTCAAAAGGATATGAGAGAGGATGGGCTTTATCCTGGTAAAAATAATTTTAGATATGAGTTTATAGCATAGATTACAAAGAGCGATAGGCCTATAATTGCCAAAGGTATAGGTGATGGTAGCTTTGGGTATAAGAGTAAGAAAGGTCAAATTTAAGGCGCCAGCCACCTTCCCACTAAGTCTAGTATCCTCCACTAGTTCCAGAAGATCTGGGCCAACCAAATCAAATAAGTGTAGATAAAATTCTACCGTCAAGCCGTCAGGGCCTGGAATTTTATCCTTAGAGAAAGATTTTAGAGTAGTCAAATTCTCTTGCAACGTGCATGGGTTGTCTAGCAAAAGTGAATCATCTCTAGTTACAGTACGTGGGAAGAGACTAGCCATAGTAACTAAAGTCTGCAGATTTGCAGAGAGGTTTGCCTCATAAAAAGGTTTGAAGTAATTAACAACAACATATTTTAGTGCATGTTGTCCTCTATGGAGAGAGCCATCTGCAATGATCATCTCCCAGATGTTTTTTTTACTCCTACAAGAACTTGCATAATTGTGAAAAAATTTGGTGTTGAGATCACCACATTTGAGCCAATTAGATCTGTAGCGTTGCCTCCATATAGTTTCTTCTTTGTGGAGGAGTTGTTTCCTCTCTGATTCAAGACCTTTTAATACATGGCTTTTATCACCAGTGGTACTCACACTAACTTCTTCTAGTAGATGAAATTGTATCTCTGTATCATAGCAGACGTTGAGTATTATGCTTCCGATGGATGGCAACCCATACCTTAGTATGAGCTTTGAGACATTTAAGCTTCCAAGTGAGGCGTTGTTGGATGCAAGGTTCAGTGAGGAAAAGAGGGTCCTTCCATACATCAACAACAATGGAATTGTAATCTGCTTCAAGTAGCCAGCCCAAATTAAATTTGAATGGATAGGCAATCTTGTGGTGAGATGAGTCTAGATGTAAGATTATTGGAGCATGATCTGACAAATAGGGAAAGTTCACACAAGTGCGGATCCTGTCATCTGTCAAGATAAGGCGTTTAGATATAAGAAAACGATCGAGTCTCTTGGAGATGGAGTCGGGACCCATCCACCCATTGCGCCAAGTAAGTGCCAAAGTGTCTGGCGCATAATCCACCAGGTTATGTGTTGAGAACATGGAAGAGAAAAAATCTACCAGAGTATCTTGTGTAACAGTTGCCCCCCATACTTCCCCAACAGAGGTTGTGAGGTTAAGATCACCTGCAATAATCAAATTGTTGAGGTCGATAAATCCCTGAGCTTCAACCTTCTCCCAGAAAATCTGTCTATCGAAACATGGACCATATAAATTGAGTAGGTTGATCCTTTTGTTGTTGTTTCGACATGTACTAGACAATAAAATGCCTCCACAACAAAGAAAAAATAAGAAGTCATAAATGACAAGATCCCAAGCCACTTATACGTTAAGTTGGAAGGATAATTATTAACTTACAAATTCATATACAATAAGTTAGAAGAATAACAATTCTTGTTATCAATGTGAGTGAAACCTCACATTAAGAGTTATTTTATTTACATTTTAGTTCACCATCTACATTCATAATAAATATGAATATGTGGCAAGATGACTCACACAATAACTCAATGATTTTTTTTTTTGTTAAGAACTTCATTAAATGTGATTGCACACTCAAATCTACGAAATTAAATTTTTTTAGTATGATTCTTATAGTAGCCCGAGAAATTTCCTTCTCGGTTAATTTAATGGGTTAAAAAATGGTCTATCCTCACTCAAGAATGAAGAGCATAAAATACAAATGTGAATTTTTTTATTGAGTATAATTCAATTAAAATTTTAATTTAATTCAATAATAGATTTTAATCCTCCAATAAATTCAACTTTCTATGATTCTCTGAATTACGTCATATCCATATTTTCAAGGTTGTAATTGAATCATTAAAAAAATACAATATGTAGTGTAATTACCAATAATTATTTTCTATGTCCTTGTCATTATAATTCCTTAAATTCAATTTTGAATGATTATCCCATTGCTTTAAATACAATCTCAAGGTCAATTTTGACGAATTTCTTCATCCATGCTTATTTAATAGTGCACTAACGAATATATTTCATGGATAATGGGTTATTTTGAGGCTTTCCGACATTTGCATGCAAGGCATTAAATGGTTTTGTGAAAATGGTGAATACGTAGAAATTTATAATTGTTTATTTAATTTTAGGCATGTCTCAACATTTATTTTGTTCAAATTCCGATCCTCGTTACATTACGGACGTTAAGTCTGTCATAATTTCATGGCATTATATAATTAACTATTTTCAAAATTCAATGTATGCAATGTTTTGCGCAGATATTTAGATGTTCTATCACAACTTATGGTTTTAAGGGGAAAATTTATTATTTATAGGCAATCACATACTAATTCTTGTATTGAGTATGAGAGAATTAAAATGAAACATGTCATGTTCAATGAATTGTAAAAAATTGACTTTGAGGTTCAATAATTTTAATAGAATGATTATTTTAATAAAAATGTTGACAATCAATTATATGGTTTTTTCGAAGACTACCGAAAAACCTCACCACAGAAATTTCATTGATTATTTTTAAATATCATTTAACTATAGTGAAAATTACCATATCTACTTAAGAATGAATTTTTTTCTACTTAAAAATGAATTTTTGTGTCTGCATTTTTTCTAATAAATTATATTTATTTACAAAATTATATACCTAAATTTTAAAACCATATATTATGTTCAATTATAAGTAAGTTTTGTCAATTTCGCAATTTTAATAAATTTGACCTTTTAAATATATGGATGGATTTAGACTTGACCAAATTTAACTGTAATAAATTAAAATAACTATCTATCCATATCATTGATGGTTGAATATATGAATATATGGGGTTTTAAAAAGTGTCACATGTGTTTAACTTCTGCTATCTTTTTCTTGGGGCTTGCCTCCCTACTCCTTTGAAGGATTTTCTAACACCTCTCTATTGGCTTCATATTCATCATTGATCACACATTTCACCTCCTCAATGTATTCAGATATTCAACAACCGTTAAGTTTATCTTCCTTGTTCTTTTCATCTCCCCGTTTCTTTATTGTAGTCAAATAATCTTGAACTTCTCATTTTCATGCCATTCATGAGCCAATTGATCAATTGATTGAGTTGACATGTATAGAACCATGTTGATTTCGATGATAATTAAGTGAGAATAAACTTGTCCTAGAATATGTGTAGAAACTATCTATTGTATGTACAATCCAAACTAAATCCACAATGGCTCCAAAAAAACAACATAGAGGCCATATTGTTAATCCTCACAAGAGGGGAAAGTGAAATACAATAACAAGTACAAATAAAACATCATGCAATGGCATCCTTCCAATAAGAAAAAAACATAAGTATTTAATAAAATAATTGTCATTAATGTAGGAAGAGTTAATATCACCCTAAACTTAATGATTTACAGTAGTCCAGATCGATATTCAACCACCCCCTTTGAGAGATTATCTTCTTTGATATTGTGTTCCATAAAAGTGTGTCTATATGTGTAGAAGAAAAACTTGGAAAGAACTCCCTTACCTGCTCCAATAAGGGTTGAAGGTCAATATTATACAACCCCATATCCCCAAAATCCACCCAATCACTAAATTAGAATCACCAAGAACTTATAGTTCCCAAGGTCAATGCCTCTGAAAAACCCAGGTTTCCACATTATAGACCATCGAAGAAACCCCATAGTCTGTTGATTAAGGTTGGTTGTCATTGATGTCAACCCTTGAAGAAAGCTCAGTGGCACAAAGGTTTGGGTAATGGACCCAAGTTTGTTTGATGTAAAGATGACTCATTATTGTCTTGTCATGGTTGATAATAAGTACAAATGGATGAACTCCAAAGTGGTCCCCTTATGGTGAAATCCCTCATGGGAAGATGCTTTGCAGATTGAGTTATCCTATAAGTATGGTTAGATAACCCATGCTTATTTGTGGAATAATGAGATGAAAGTCAGTGAATTTTTCAGTGAAACTATCCTATATGGATAGTTCTTGTCATGCCATTTCTGGTGGTATGTGGAACGTCACATAACTCCTCACGGTTAGAGAGTTATGGCCATGAGAAGTTGGAGAACCCATGTTTGGGTAATGGACCCAAGTTGGTTTGATGGATAATGGTATGTGTTTTTATATATTTTAAGGTAATATTATTCTACATCGATAGTACATGTCATGCCATTTCTGGTGGTATGTGGAACGTCACATAACTCCTCACGGTTTGAGAGTTATGGCCTTACGAAGTTGGAGGACCCTCATATGCCATCTAGAAGCCCCAAAAGGTCAAAGTAGTCAAAGTGGTTTAAGAGATTTTAGAAGGTAAATAATAAAGTGAAGTGATGAGTGTACTATAATTCAAAGTGAATACAAAATAAATTATTTAAATA
>JASDQU010314780.1:2760-13419 GCA_032191745.1 Picea mariana
AATCAGAAGCAAGGGAAAGGTACCCCCAAACCACAGAACAACAAAGGACCAAGCCAAGGCAGGGCGGCCCAGGACAACCCGACAAAGCCACAAGCAAAGAACAACACCATGAAGCCAAAAAAGGACACGGGGAAGTGGTGTGGGTTCCATAAGAGCTCCACTCACAACAAAAGTGAGTGTTGGGCCAAGCAGTCACTAGTAGCTAAGTTGAAGGCTTCTGAATCGGATGCATGCTCCAACTCTGAATCAGAACCCGATAAGCGAAATGATAGGGGGAAGAAGATTATCGATGTGGTGCCCAACACCACCATTGCCACCATGAATATCTAGAAGGAGGAGCCAGAAGATCCAGAGGAGGTGGAGCATCTCTTCCATTCCAAGATGTGGGTAAAGGGTTCCCCGTTGCAGTTCCTTGTCGACAGTGAGAGCCAGAAGAACCTCATCTTGGTAGAGGTCATGAAGCAGTTGGGCTTGCTGACCACAACCATACACCATCGAGTGATTGCACCAAGGATGGGACCTCCGTGTCAGCCAACAATGTCTCCTTTCCTACAGCATCAAGCCCTTCACGGATGAGGTATTATGTGACATTGCTCCTCTTGATGTTTTTGATGTATTATTAGGCCAACCATANGTCTTATTAATATTGACCTTTATTACATCCGAATACATTGATCTACCTATGTGCGGGTTAGGACCTTAACACCGTTGCAGTTCCTTGTCGACAGTGAGAGCCAGAAGAACCTCATCTCGGTAGAGGTCATGAAGCAGTTGGGCTTGCTGACCACAACACACCCACAACCATACACCATCGAGTGATTGCACCAAGGATGGGACCTCCGTGTCAGCCAACAATGTTGCCTTTCCTACAACATCAATCCCTTCACGGATGAGGTATTATGTGACATTGCTCCTCTTGATGTTTTTGATGTACTATTAGGCCAACCATACTTGTGCAAGCGACATGCTATGTATGATTCCAGGCCTCGTGCTATGATTATCACCTTGGGCAATAAGATGTACAAGATACTGGAGATAGCACCACCTACCACCATCTCTTTGGTTACTGCAAAACAATGCAGTAAGCTCATTTCCAAAACCAGTAAATTTTTTTTTCTGATGATCCGCACTCAGGGAAAGAGGAAGACTGTGGCCATGACCTCCAGATAGGGCCCCGCTGCACAAAAACAACAGATGGGGTGCCTCACCTACACCTCCCCCGTAGGGGTGCCTCTACACTGCCAGGTCAAGCACCCCATCGATCTGACCCCAAGTGCGTCAATGCCCAATGGACCCATATATTGACGCTCTGTTCTAGAGAATGACAAAATCAAGAGGCTGATTCAGGAGTTGTTGCAGAAAGGTCACATCCGATCGAGTTCATCACTCTGTGGGAGCCCGATTGTGTTGGTGCAGAAGAATAATGGGACTTGGAGACTTTGCATTGACTATCGGGCACTGAACAAGATCACTGTTCAAAATAGGTACCCGATCCCAAGGATTGATGACCTTCTGGACCAACTCAAGGGGTGAAATATTTCAGCAAGATCGACTTGAATTTGGGGTATCACCAGATACCAATCGAACCCTCTGATGTGTGCAAGACTGCCTTCAATTCCAAGGAGGGCCTTTTCGAATGGTTGGTCATGCCATTTGGGTTGACGAATGCCCCTGCAACCTTCATGAGGCTATTGGATGACATCCTATGGCCATTCACCAACTCATTTGTAGTGGTGTACTTGGATGACATTCTGATCTTCAGCCAGACTTAGGAAGAGCACCTCCACCACATCCGGCAGGTCCTCCAAACACTTCGACAACACAAGCTGTGTGCCAATTTGGAGAAATGCACTTTTGGCATGACCCAGGTTCAGTACCTGGGATAGATTATTGATGAGTCAGGGTTTCATGTGGATCCAACAAAGATCCAAGTCATTCGGGAATGGCCAGCCCCAACCACCCTAACAGAGCTCCACATATTTTTAGGTCTTGCCAATTTCTACCGTAGGTTTGTGTTGGGATTCTCTCATATCACTTGGCCCTTGAGTCAAGTCACCAAGGGAGGAGCTAAAGAAAAATTCCTTTGGTCTGAATCTCAACAGAAGGCATTTGAGGAGTTGAAGCATCACCTCTGCTCTGCATCAGTGCTCACATTACCAGACTTGCAACAACCATTTGAGATCGAGATAGATTCCTGTGACTATGCCATTGGGGAAGTCCTTACTCAACATGGGCATCCAATGGCATATCACAGTGAGACACTTTATGACACAGTCCGAAAGTATCCCACTTATGACAAATAAATGTATTCCATTGTGCAGGCTTGTTGGCAATGGAAGCATTACATTTCAGGAAAGGAAACGGTCATCCACATAGACCACTGACCCCTGTAGTTCATACAGGCACAAGGGAAGTTGCAGAACGATCGCCATTAGAAGTGGTCCACATACCTGCAACAATTTCATTTGAACATTAAGTACAAGAAAGGTAGCACCAATAATGTTGCAGACTTCCTCAATGTTATTGGATAAATCGGTATGTGCGGACACTAACAGATCTCCCTAGATCCACCTAGATCTAGAACAAAGCAAGACAGAACATGACTCTTTCTCTAGATTTTGACCATTGAATTAAATAGGAGGCAAGAACAAATAACATACCTTATGATTTCTTCCTATGGTATTTGTTGCTCCNATTATACAATAAAGTGGAAATAGCTTTATGGGAAAGGGACATGCCACTGTATTATATTAATGGAAAGTAAATATTACAACTTGAGACTTGATGTTGCAAACTTCCTTTCTATGGCCCTTGGCTTCGACACACACATTTGCTCACTCTTTGCACGAAGAAGATCAACTCCTTCTGATGAACTTGCTGGAGTCTTCAAGCTCAATCCTTCACATAATTATTTCACTAATTCTCCAATGAATCTTGCTTAAACTTTTCCATAAGAATTCCCTCAATATATAGGAGAGAATGAATTAGTTACTTGGATAAGAATGATCCCAAAATATCATGGAATCTAGTACTACGATAACCATTCGAATGCCAACCCATTCTTCTAGAAGATTCCCTTCTAGAAGCTTCAAGAATTCATCTTTTTCCTTTCTTTAGGAAGAGTTCGCACCCTAGCAATTCAACACAGTGTGAGAAGCTCGCACCCTGGCTTAAGGTAGCCTGCGAGAATGGGTCATTCTCGCAGCCTAATATACTAGCAGCCTGCGAACTTGCTTCAAAAATGAGTTTTCTTGGAAGAGATGAAAGTAACTTTTCTCAGGAAGAAGTTCTTAGGAAGAGCCTGAGTACACCATCATCAATACATCATCATGACAACCAAAATCATGGGTAATAGAATGCCCCCCAAAGTATGAGGTTGGAATCAGTGACAGCCGAAGGACTTTGTAAGCTGCATGTGTGTGTCGGGAACAAGAAGCACACCTAATCGGAAACCTGCGAACAACCAAGCATCTGCAGAATATCATATATACGAATTCTGAGGTAGGCATTCCCATACTTAGATCATAGACTGATGACATTTTAGACATAGGTCATGGCCACCAATCATACACCGTGGATCCATGCCGTCAAAATATAGCATAGCCACCAAGAATACACTGTGGATCTATGAGAGGAATTTCAAATTAAGACGACATAGCCACGAAACATACATAGTGGATCTATGTGTTGTAGATTATACATACTCCATCACAACCTGGACGAAAGAGAAGATATCTAGGGTCTTCAATCTCCTCGCCCAAAGTACGAATCTAACCATGGGATTACATGTGTTGAAGTCAAACATGGCAGAAACCACTTGATTACCGGTCATTAATGCAACCGTTAACAAGTGCGAGGGAAATCACCATTAAAGTCAATGACTCCCAAGGTACTCTAGTACAATCCATCGAGTGTGAATTAATGATTTGAAGTCGAACATCTGATGGAATCTTTCGATCAGAGGTCAATGATGTAAACCCACTGTCGAAAGCGAGGAAACCTGCCATTGAGGCATGCAAGTTCCAAGGTACCAAATAATTTTTAAGTCTTGATTCCGGATAATGAGCTGAAGTCGACGGAACAAAACTCGTCACAGGAGGGCCTTGATGTATCCCCCATCAATGACATGAAATGAGTAACAGATTTCGAAGGTGAAACAGAGTATTTTGCAAATTGGACTAGACACAGAGAAGGCCGACAAGGAAAGAATGGACAACTGCAGATGGCCGACTCAATATAGGTTTCATATGGACTTCTCTTGAACATATGAATGACATGACCAATGATTTGGCAGCATTGACTCAAAGACAACATAGGGAATGAATGACCTTGTAGCAAATCGAATGAGAGACAAATGGATTTCCCAAACTGGCTTCAAATGATGAATAGGGGGTGTCATGTTCAAGAGAAACACTTACTGCCAATTAATACGAAGATGAAAACATATCCCTTTCCCAAATTTTCCCCCACCATTTCTGGCAAGTACCTCTTTATTTTTACGCAACCTTGAGGAGGATAACATATGCTTGTTGATGTAAGTTCATCCTTCAGACGAGTTCCTCAGAGTATGTTTAACGAACCTTAAGAAGGAGTGGTTCGGTCCCATTACGGGTCTGTCAATGTTTGTTTAACGAGTCCAGAGATAGAAAACTTGAAGTTTTTTCAAGATTATAGAGTTTGGAAAAACACTTAAAAGAGAAGTCTCTCAGCTCCTTTCTCATAAAATAGTCTGGATGAGACCGAAAAAGAGATAAATTATCACTCACCAGACGCTTATTTCAAATACTTTATTGAGCGTGAAAATAGCAAGGTCGCTCGACGATCTTTTCATGTTTAGAGATTCTGAAAAGAGCTTAAAGAGGACTCCAGGGGGGTTCCTTTTTCGTATAACCTTATTGAGCCCGAAAAAGTGATAAAATTATGCTCGATCATGTTCTCATGTATTTGCGAGCCCAAGAATGGATAAAAACTACGCTCGAGGTTTTATACAAAAAACCATAAAAAATAATCAAAAAACGCGATGACAAAGAAAAAATATGTCTGCATCCCTGCATAGGAACCTTGGAATCATTATGCCTGCAAAAATTACACTCAAAAGGATATTAGGGATTAGGGTTTAATAGATAAATAAACATAAAAAACCAAATGACATAGTAAAAAGTAAATAAAAAGGAGTAACAACTCTTTTACCATATCATTTTTACCTTTCCACTATTTGAGCTCAAAAAACCCCTCTTTTACCCTCAAAGTTCGGCGTTAGATTGCGGGAGCTACGAGTGTCCATTCAGCGAGCCTTCAGTGACAATAAGGTAGGCTCTTTGTGCTTAACACTTTCATGGTTTCATTTTTCAATTTCATTGGTTAAAATTTCATTTTTGGTTTGTTTTTACAAGCCCTATTTGCGCACTGCCATTCTCGCAGGCAGGCTACACGGGACTTGCGAGAATGGGTGATTCTCGCAGGTGACCCATGAGCAACCTGCGAGGGTCTCGCACTGTGCACACAGGGCACCTGCGAGAACCGCAATGCTCAATTTTTTTTTAAAAATTTACCCAAAGAACAAGAACCAATCAATGAAAATTGTTGCTAATCTTCTTTTGGTGCTCCTTGTGCAGATAATTGGCCAGCAAAATGGTGCTTGAATGGCGCGAAAGGGAGCACAAAGAAGATAATGCAATGTCCGAAAATCATCCACCTATTATTGCTGCTTTGAGAGACTCTGGACTCCTGAAGTACTTTCTTATCCCGAGCATGAGGGCCCAAGTCAGGTTGTTAGAGTACCTGGTGCGTATGTGGGACCCTGATCAGCAGGTATTTCATGTGGGGGTCCACACATTGTCCTTAGATATCGAGGACATTTACTTTTTGACTGGATTGTTCCGGCACAGGTACTATGTGAGCCTAACCGGTAGCAGAGGTGGTGGGCTACAGATGAGTGAGTACTGCCGTATACACTGTGTTCCCGAGGCTAAGAGAAAGAAAGGAAAAGTATCTATTTGGGGGGTACGATATTTGACCCTCCGTACTATCCTATTCACCATAGCTCGGATGGCTAGGAGTTCTGCTCCTCACATGGTGTTACAGAGTTACTTCCAGTATGCTATTGAGTGTACTGAGCCTCGGGTGTTCAACTGGGCAGATGCTGTGCTTTGCAGTATAAAAAAGAAGTTGACTAAATGCAGATGAGGTAACCTGAAGCAATTCGGGTACGGATCTTTGTTGGTGTCCTTCTTCCTTGAGAGGGTTCCCTCACTGAGACTGCAGGTTGAGTGGAATATACTAGGTCCCAGGGATCCAAGGATGCTGAGATGGTGTCGGCTCATGGCCCGACACGTAGCAGGACCGATCATCAAGTATGATGATACTTTCTTTGACTGGCTTCAACCACAGATGTTGATGGTTGACGACTATGCTTATGCCAGGTTGGATTTCCAAGGAGATCGGGATTTAGTACTGCCAGAGGATGCTCAGTGGGGTGACCTTGGTAAGAAGTACACACATTTTCCTTTTTTAAATGTTTTGTGAATTTTTTATCATATTCAAATTTTTTTGTTTTATATGTTCGTCCAAAGACTAATACAAAATCGTTTGTTGATAACACATATGTTGGATCGTACTGACCTCCTGGTACTTCTCCCATTCAACGGTGAGGAGAGGTAGCAGCAGCACCACAATATGCCAAGGATTATCAGGTGGTGGAACAAAATCTAGAGGGCCTGACCGCAGACATTCTAGACAAGCCTCTGGAAGAGGTTCCACGACACGACCAATGTCATACTGTAGGAGTATCAACATCTATGAGTCGCCTGCTCCATAGGGTTTCTAGGGCAGTCGTGTGTTACTGTGAACGTCATCCATGATGTCACTTTGCAGAAGCTATGAGCTTCAAATTTTGACATTTTGGTCTTCGGACAAACTTTTTGTAAAAAACTCTTTTGATCGTTATATATACAGACGGATTCTACTGGTTTATCATGTGTTGTGTGACCATTGATGTGATTGATTTATAAATGATTCAAATGTTTGTCTAATACATAATTATCCAATGCATCTGTTAATGTATTTAGACATCTAGGAATATGTTGATATTCAATGTAATCAAAATAACGCTCCAAGAGGAGAATTCGCAAATACACTCGTAACAAAGTAGGACTTCAGATGGTATAAACATTACTTAACTGTAGTACTATAAGCTGCGAATCAAGATGCACAACCAAATGACAGATTCTGAGTGAGATAGAATCAACCAATAATTCAATAACGACGTTATACTCTGCAATGTTGTTGGTCACACGGCCGAGACACACACCTCGTAAGGAGACAAGTTCGTTTGTAGGGGCGTAAATTGCCCACACAGCGGAATCAAGGTTCTGAGTACTACGGATAGCGCCATTAGCAAAGCCAATATAGGGTAGCGAAGACTCCGACATCTGGAAATCAAACACAACGTCACATAAGGGCAGAGACCAAATAAAGACAAAAAAAACTATAGTAACACACAAAAAGTATGATACATTAAAAATAAAAGTACTTGTGCACAGATGAGTTTATGCATAGTACTTCTTCAAGTACAACCCATTCCTAGGTTCACTCAAAGGGATACCATCGTAATCTACCAACTCGTAAGCTCCTTTTTCCAAAACTCATCGAACTATATAAGGACCTCGCCACATGGGTTCGAATTTCCCAGCTCCTAACATATCTCGATCTTGTTCATAGAGAAGAACAAGATCACCTTCAGAGAAAACGCGAGGCTTGACATGCTTGTCATATTGGGCCTTGACACATTTTTTCTGAGCTTCTATGACTAGGGTGGCGTCACGTCGAGTTTCGTCTAATCGCATAACATACAAAAGACGTTCTTCCTCAGCAGAAGTGTTGGGTAGGAGTTCAACAGCTAGTTTCAAAGAAGGTATCTCGCATTCAATAGGGAGAATGGATTCCACACCATAGACTAACCGAAAAGGTGTAAACCCATTGGCGAACTTGACAGATGTCCGGTACGCCCACAATGCCAAAAACAACATTGTGTGCCAACCTGTTTTATGAATCCCTATCATCCGTCGGAGCATAGTTATGAGAACTTTGTTGATTGCTTCGACCTGACCGTTGGCTTGTGGATAATAGGGTGTTGAGTTATCATGGCAAAGACCCAACTTGTCAGTAAGTTCAGACATCATGAAATTCCTAAAGTGGCTACCGTGATCGGTTACGATAGCTTGGGGAACACCAAAATGAGCTATGACGTGATTAAAAATAAATAATGCTGCGGTCTTTCCAGTGTTGTCAAATGTCATCATCACCTCGGCCCATTTCATAAAGTAATCAATGGCTAGAATGATGTAACCATGCCCCCCGGCCGAGTGAGGGTGGCATTTCATGAAATCGATGCCCCAATTCGCAAAGGGACCAACTGAGACCACAGGTTGAAGAGGATTAGGATGTGACTGAATTTTCTGATTATAGGTCTCGCAGGCATGGCACTTCTGAACAGTGGTAATGCAGTCGTTAAACAAAGAAGGCCAAAAATACCCTGCTCGTAAAATCTTTTGGGAAGTATCATACCCAGACATATGACCACCACATGCTCCGGAATGGCAGTCATTCAGATCTTTCTTGGCTTCGTCGAATGTTAGACAACGACGAAAAACAGAGTCAATCCCCCGATGATAAAGAGTATCCCCAAGGATAATATATTGACGAGCTTGATAGCGTATGCGACATCGTTCAGTACTGGAAAAGTTGGCTAGAAAGTCTGGGTTTGGAGATATATAATGACATCCCCATACCAAATATCATCAGTGCTAATAAGGAAAAGATATTCATCAGGTAATGAATCTACTACTACATTTTTCATGGCAGAATGGGGAAAGTCGCATATCAACTCAGCAAAAACTAAGGACTTCTTGGACTTGGCACGTTCGAATTCCAAGTCAAACTCCTGGAGTATCACAATCCATTTGGAGTACTTTCCCCCTAGCAATTGACGGGTGAGAATTTGTTGCATAGGGTTGCAATGTGAAATCACTGTAGTCTTACGTGAGAGGATATAGTGCTGGAAGCGTTGGACGGCTTGGACGGCAGCCAAGGACAATTTCTCAACATGTTGATACTTGATTTCGGTCAGTGTGAGACTTCGACTCAAGTAGTAAATAACATGTTCATCGTGAGCATCATCCTCTTGGACGAGAACCATGCCAATGGTGTAATCCGAGGCAGCAAGGTAAATGAAATAATCACAAATGTAATCGGGGGGAAAGATAAGAAGAGCTCGTGTTAGAGACAACTTCAAAACTTCAAAGGCATTGTTGGCAATGGTATCCCAGACGAACTCTGAATCCTTCTTTAATAGCCGTGAAAATCCACGAGTTATCTCGGCATAGTTTGGGATAAAACGATGAAGAAAGTTTGCCTTTCCCTGCAAACTTTGCAACTGGCGAAGTGTAGAAGGAGGAGGGAGATTAAGGATCACCTCAACCTTTAAAGGATCCACCCGAATCCCTTGACGTGAAATGATAAAACCTAGAAGATGACCAGATTCCACTCAAAAAACGCATTTATGAGGATTTAAACATATATGATAGAGCCGACAGTGAACGAAAATGGCTCGGAGGTGGGTAGGGTGATTGACTCTGCACATAGAATGAGCGGGTAAATCTTCCAAATAGGGTTGAACGATGTGCTTGATATCATGAAAAGAATAAGACATAGCGCGTTGAAAAGTTGTGCCCGCATTCTTAAGACTGAAAGGAAGTTTCTGATAGGCAAAAGTACCCCAAGGACAAATAAAATTAGTCTTATGTTGATCCTCAAGAAGAATGTTGATTTGATTATAGCCGGAGAAACCATCCATGAGAGAAAAGATTTCACTTCCAGCGCAATCGTCGACAATCTGATCGACGAAAGGGGTAGGAAAGTTGTCTTTGGGACAAGCTTTGTTAATATCCCTATAATCAATGCATACACGAATGGTACCTTGTTTTTTGTCAATCGGGACAAGATTGGAAACCCAGTCTGTGAGAGCCACCAGATAAATAAAGCCATCTTTCAGAAGTTTCTCGACTTCGAGCTTGATAGCAGCCGCTTTACGCGGGTGAACTGGACGAAGGCATTGCCGGACGGGTTTAGCTCTGGGGTATGTCTTTATCTCATGTATGACAATCGTAGGGTCGATACCTGGCATTTCTTCGTAGCTCCAGGCGAAGATGCTATGAAATTCTTTGAAAAGGGACGTATAGGTGACGATTTCATTGGAAGAACATGAAGCTCCAATATGGACATTTTCCACTATCCCAAATTTAATGGATATGTCAATGGGAATCGTGGGCGATATATTTCTTAAGTTCCCTTCAGCAAACACATCGTGTGCAGACTCGGGAACCGTCGAGATGACAACAACAGTCGATGGAGTCGAAATCCGTTGGTAGTTCTCAAGAGTATGTTTCTCCAGAAAGAGGATAGAACGATGATGCCCATCGTCCCAAGGGGTGTCCTCCATGAAGGACATGATCATCTCGTCAGTGGGAAAAATAACACAAAAAGGATCGGGAGACAACTCATCAAGAGAGGGAGTAGAAGGTGTTGTCGATTGAATCACTTGATAGGCGGATTCAACCGGACTTAATGGCATTGCATCTCCAAAACGAAGATGATCTCCAG
>JASDQU010314782.1:0-11306 GCA_032191745.1 Picea mariana
GGGCCAAATCCGGATCCCCTCGAAATTCCAAACTGACGTATGCACAGTCATTAATCATCAGCATCTATGGCCCCAACCAGTCGAAAAATGAATCATTGTACTTGATGATGGGCCCAACTATGTGTCAGGCCATGAGGTTGCACCACCTCAGGATCCTTGGATCCTATGGGGCTGGTAAACCCCAATCAACCTATAGTATTAGCAATGGGACCCTCTCGAGAAAAAAGGACACCAAAAGTGATCTGTACCCAAACTGCTTCAAGTTGCCTCTCCTGCACTTAGTCAATTGTCTCTTCATACTGCGGAGAACTACATCCAACTAGTTGAAGACTTGTGGTTCTGTGCACTCTATGGCATATTGGAAGTAGCTCTGGAGAGCCATGTGTGGATCTGTGCTCCCAACCATGCATTCTATAGTGAACAACATGGTTCGCAGGGTCAAGTTTTGGATGCACCAAATAGCAACCTTGCCCTTGCTTCTTTCTTCCTCAAGAACACAGTACTGGTGATAATACTCACTCATAGGGAGTCTTCCACCTTGACTTTCGGTCAAGCTAGCGTGGTACCCATGCCGTGATAACCCTGTTAGAAAATAGATATCCTCAATATCTAGGGTCAATGTGTGGACTCCCACATGAAACAACTGTTGGACCACATCCCACATATGAACCAGGTACTCCAACAACATGATTTGGGCCCTCATGCTTGGAACCTGAAATAATTTCAAGAGCCGACAGTCTTGGAGGGAAGCAACGGTACCCGGGTCATTCCTGGCAATGGAATCCTCCTCCTCATGTTCTCTTTCTCGCCACTCCAACATCGTGATGGTCAAATGCATGCACAAGAACCATAAGAGAAGGGTCAACAACTTATTTCAAACCTTTCCATAATTTTTATTGAGCAAAAATCAAGTTGAAATTTCATTTTTCAGCCCCCGCAGGTGCCCCTTTAGCACAGTGCGAGATTCTCGCAGGTGCCCTCAAGACTGCCTGCGAGAATCCTAGATTCTCGCAGGTCCTGAAATGGCTAGCCTGCGAGAATGCTCGAGCAAAAATTTTGGCCCTAAAATGAACCAAAAACCTTGAAAATTGCCAATAAAAACTAAAACTAAACCATGGAAAAGGTAGAAGATCAAGAGCTTACCTCGTTGGTGCAGACGGTTTGCCAAATGGTCGCTTGTGCCTCCCATGATCGAGCAATGAAATTTGGGGGAAAATGAGGTGTATTGGGCAAAGTTCTTGGCAAAATCACAATGAAAATGGTAAAATCCCTTATTACCCATATTTATTCACTTTTACCATTTTTGTTGATTTTTATATTGTTTTGTCCATAAAACCTAATACCTAATAGTCCTATGAGTGTGAATTTTTGCAGATATAGCAACTTTGAAGTCCACATGAAGGAGTACATATGTTTCTTCTTTTTCGTTGCATGTACGATTGCTTTTCATGGTTTTTAGAAAAACCTTGAGCTCAGTCTTCGTTCGTTCTCGCGCTCGAAAATACATGAGAATGTAACCGAGTATACTTTTCTCATCTTTTCGTACTCGTCATGGTAACACAAAAACGACGAACGCAAAGGAGTATCCTTTAAGTTATTTTCACGTTCCATTAAAACGAAAGGATGGTCGAGCGATCTTGTTATGTTCATGCTCGTAAAAGTATCTGAACAAAACGTTCGATGGGTGATAGTTTATCACTTTTTCAGTCCTGTAGAACTATTTTATGAAAAAGGAACTGAGAGAGTTCTCTTTAAGTGTTTTTCAGAATCTTAAAACATAAAAAAACCCCGAGTTTTCTATCTTTGGACTCGTTAAACAAACATCGAAAGACCCGTAATGGGACTGAGCCACTCCTTCCTAGGGTTCGTTAAACATACTCTGAGGGACTCGTCTGAAGGATGAGCTTACATCAACAAGCATATGTTACCCTCCTCAATATTGCATAAAAATAAAGAGGTACTCGCCAGAAATGGTGGGGGAAATTTTGGGAAAAGGATGTGTTTTCGTATTCATATTTGATGGTAGTAAGCGTCACTCTTGAACATGACACCCCCTATTCATTATTTGAAACTGGTTTGGGAAATCCATTTGTCTCTCATTCAACTTGCTACAAGGTCATATCTTGGGTCATCTCTGAGTCAGTGCTGCCAAATCCTTGGTCGTGTCATTCCTATGTTCAAGAGAAGTTCATCCGAACCCTCTATTGAGTCAGCCATCTACAGTTGTCCATTCTTACCATGTTGACCTTCCCTGTGTCCATTTCAACCTATATTCATACTCTGTTTCACCTTCAAAATCTGTTACTTATTTCGTGTCATTGATGGGGGATACATCAAGGCCCCCCTGTGGCGAGACTTGTTCCGTCGAATCCAACTCATTATCCAGAAACAAGACTTAGAAATTATTTGGTACCTTGGAACTTGCATGCCTCAATGGCAGGTTTCCTCGCTTTCGACAATGGGTTTTCATTATTAACCCCTGATTGGGAGGTTCTGTCGAATGTTCAACCTCAGCTCATTTATTCACATTCGTTGGATTGTACTACTATACCTTGGGAGTCATTGACATTAATGGTGATTTCCCTCGCACTTGTTAATGGTTTCATCAATGACTGGTAATCAAGTGGTTTCTACCATGTTCGACTTCAGCACATGTAATCACATGGCTAGATTCGTACTTTTAGGTGGCGGGATTGAAGACCCCGGGTCTCATATTTTTGATCCAGGCTGCGATGGAGTATGTATGATTTGCATCAACACATAGATCCACTTTGTATTTCATGTGGCTATGTCGTCTTAATTTGAGTTTTCTCGCATAGATCCACAGTGTATTCCTGGTGGCTATGCAGTATTTTGATGGCATGGATCCATGGTGTATGATTGGTGGCCATGACCTACGTTCATGATGTCATTTGTCTGTGATTTGAGTATGGGAATGCCTACCTCAGAACTGGTATTATATTCTGTAGATGCTTGGTTGTTTGCAGGTTCCCGATTAGGTGCACCCCTGGTTTCTCACACACACACGCAGTTTACAAAGTATTTCGACTATCATAGATTTCGGCCTCATACTTTGGGGGGGATTCTATTACACATGATTTTGGTCACTTTGGTGATGTCTTAATAGTGATATATTCAATCTCCCAACAAGGACCTTTTTTCTTGAGAAAAGTGGCTCATGTCTTCTTCCAAAAAACATATTTTAAGATGAGGTCGCAGGCTGCCTATGGTCTAGGGTGCGAGAATCCTTCATTCTCACAGACCACCCACACTTAGGGTGCGAACTTCTCACAGTCTACTCCATACACACGGTGTGAACCTATTTTTAATCTTGGAAAGGAGAAGAGGTCTCGAGGGTTCTAGAAGGGAATATTCTAGAAAATGAGTTGGCATTCGCATGGTTGTCATTCTACTGACTTATCAGATTTGATGGGATCATCCTCATCCATGTAACCATATCTCCTTCTCCTATATATTGAAAGGTTTCTCATGGAAAAGGTTAAGCAAGATTGAATGAAGAATTGGTGAAAGAATTGTGTGAAGAACCCTGTTTGGACAGAAGCTTGAAGACTCTATTTGGTCTATCAAGAAGAATTGGATCTTCTTCATGCAAGTATAGAGCAATTGTGTGTGTTGGAACCAAGGGTCACTGAAAGGAAGCTTGCAACATCAAGGCGATGAGGTTGTATCTTCTACTTTCAATTAATATGATACAGCGGCATGCCCCTTTGCCATAAAGTCACTCTTACTTTATTGTGTAATTCCTTGATCATATGCATGAGTTGACATTGAATATATTTTTCTATCTTCACTTTGGTTGGTTTGTGTTGTCTTGGACTTGACTTCACGAGAGCACCAGAGCGAAGAGGGAAGAACAGAGACCTAAGGAAGCAATATAAAGGTATGTCACTTATTCCTTCCTATTAGTAGATTCAATGATTACAACTTAGGGAAAGAGTTGTGTCATGTCCTGTTTTGTTCTAGATCCAGGTGGATCTAGGGAGATCTATTAGTGTCTGCACCTACCGATTTGTCCGATAATAGTATGAATGTATTTCCGCTGTGTAATTTAATTATCTTTTAACATAATCTCTATATTACGCATGCCTGTTGGATATTGCACTACATGTGATTAAATGTGTTCTCTTATTCATCCTTAATAACTAAATAAGGTATCAGAAAGAAAAAGAAGTCTGAGGGCGGGCTTGCAAGTAGCGTACCCGGCCTGTGGGTGGTTGGGTATGTTACACTACTACTATATATTTATCACTTGCTTTATACATTGATTGGTATGAGTCATCTCTATAAACTTGAAGTCTTGTTGAAGCATTCATCATCACTTGTTTCTGCCATAACTTTTGTTGTTGTATTGGTTAAGAGAAAGTACACTTTATTATCCTTTGCTTCATCCAACAATACTTAATTCTATTTTGAGTTACCTAAAGAGAGGGGTGGTTAGCCTTACCTCTTCCCTTTCCTCAAACCTCCTGGGTCTTGGGAAGTCTCCCTTGGACTGGATTTATCCTTCTCCTAAAGAGAAAGAGGTAACCTATTAGGGTGACATTGATAGGACTACTTTTGTATTACGTCAATCTAAGCCTACTTTCCTTTAGGCTTTGGGAAATTATAGATTGGGCAATAAAAATTTTGGCACTGTTGCCGGGGAACATCGAGTCAACTTCCCTTGAATGAATCCACTAAGGAAAAATACAACCATGGCTTCTCAATGGGACCCAGATACTTTTAAACCCTTAGATATGAGTGGAATTCCTATTTACCTTCGACAAATGCCTACGAGGTATGAAAATAGGCTCCCTAGATTCACTGGTAATGATGGGGTTAGGGTCGAAGATCGCATGGATAATTTTTTTGCTTTATTTCAAATCCACCCTATCAGTGATGACACTGAAGATTTGGAAATGAAACTTTTCTCTACCACTCTTCATGGAAATGCTAGGAAGTGGTATGATGATCTCCCTGATGCTAGCATCACATCTATGAACCAGTTAGAAGAAACCTTTCTCAAGAAATGGGGTACTAAATTAGAATATATCCACATGATGGTAAAAGACTCAAGTACATGAAACAAACTAAGAATGATATTGCCAAGGAATTCCATACCAAGTTTGAGAATTTGCTACAACAAATTCCTAGAAGCCATCAGCCTGAAGACAATTACCTCATTTTCCTCTATACCAATGCAATCTTAGTGAAATTAGGGTTTCTCCTCGATGAAAAAGGGCCAAGAAAAATCCAAGAATCTTATCACATGGATATAAAAATCAAGGAAAATATCTCCTTGTTCAAGGGAGAACACCTCTTTACTCTAGAAATCAAAGTTGACGACCCCAAAGATACCCCATAAACTCTTAGTCTGGAGAGATTAGTTTTCGTTGAGATATTTGTTAGTAAATTCCAAGAAATAAGGGAACAAGTCATTGAACAACAAGAGGTTGAGGAGAGGGATCCTAATGAAGGTTTCCAATCCCATGAGGAAGAGCACGAATTCAGTCATGCTTCTACTGAGGATAATGAAAACCTGGTTCAAGAGCAAGAGCCTAATGATAAAAAACACAATGATGAGGTATTAAAGTGTGATTCTCCCTCTGATGAATCCATCCCGGATCCTATTCCTCCTGCAAAAAAATAAGAGGATGAGGTTAGTCACTTTCCTTTTCATTTTTTTGACAATACCCTTTTCTATGATTCAAAAGGTGAAGAAGAAATTGAATCCTTGGACAACCTAGACCCTTTGTATTCTAAAGCTGAAGATGTAGGGGAAAGTCGTGAGGACGAGGCACTGATGCTTTATACTTCATTTGATGAAGTCATCCAAGTCTTCGATGCTCCTGTATAGGAAGAAGTGACTACGGTAAGTTATTACCCTTTCTAAGATATTGAAGATGCTTTATTTTGTGATTTGGAAAGTGAAGAACTGTTAGAGGAGCCCTTGAATGCTTTAATCCCTTCGTATTATGATGAATTAAATGACATGGTTAATAATATTTACGAGTTCATTCATGTTAGGAGACATAAATGAAATGTGATTGGGTATGATGGGGATCCCATTTACAACATTGAGGTTCATTTCAAAATGTTGCCTTTACAACTATCTTATGAAGTTGATACTAATTTTTACATTTGGTAACAAGGAGATGATATAGTTACATAATTTTTCCAAGCACCCAAGGGTGACCTAGTTCTATGTTCTCCTGATGATTTTCGGTCATACATTGAGGGTTTTGATGAGTATTCCTTTGATCACTTGGATTTATTATATGAATAATATTATCAACCACCATTGTGCTCAGATCTTGATAAGGGTGAGGACGTTTCTTTCCTAAAGCAAGCTACTTGTGACAAGGTTGTCCAGCTCCCTCCAATCACTTTACCTCGTTATGTCACTAAGCATATAGTTCGGGAACATGTCTCTTGTCTCAATTTTTCTCTGGGGTGAAGCTTTCTATTAGAATTTAAGGGTAGTTTGAATACCTTAAGAAGAAGTTTATTATCTCAGTCTTTGAAATTTACCTCAATAAGTTGTTAGTCGTCCTATAGATTCTTGTTCGTCCCTTCTCACACTTTGGGGATTGATGACATCCAAGGTAGTCAAACTTCAAACTCTTTGAGTCATTATTTTTAGCCTTTGATATTTCATGATCCCTTTCTGATATGGATTGAGCACTTTCCTAGAAGTGTAACCTGGCATAATTTTGTCTCTTATGAAATTGCATGGTGTATTTAATGCTTGAAGTAAGAAACTTAAGTTTCTACTTTCTTACTTTTTATTTTCCAAGCTTTATCTAAATTTATCTAGTAACTAGTGAAACCCTAGAGCTCTAAATTTCTAGCACTCTAAGGGTTTTACACTTGGTTATTGTTGCATATTTTTTACTCCATAAGAAGGATAAGGAGAGCAAGGTTGTATAGCCTAGAATTTCCTACACCCTAGCATTTTGTCTCTTGAGGTCAAATTCTAGGAGGACTTAAGTTATTACTTCTCCTATACTTTTTACCTATTAGACTTTTGTGCATCATCATTAATTTGAAGCCTTAGAAGGAGCTGCCCACATTGACTCCATTTACCCCTAAAAGACACTATTATTCAACCCTTGTTTCTTAACAAGAATCATCAAACTTCAAACTCAATCTCTCTACCTAATACCCTACTAACCTAAACTAACTTGCTAACCTAGTCTAGGAATACTAACCACTAACTTGTTGCTTATATAATCGTTGCTAAAACCATCATTTTGCAGCATATCCATACTTGTTTAACCACTTAAATCAATCTAGAAATTGTATAAGTCAAGGTACAATCAACCAAGACTAAAGTGTGCATCAAATTTCCTTTCTAAATACTTTTCTGAAAATTTTACTATTGTTGACATTAATTTATTTTGTTGTTGCTACAATGATCAATGACAACCTATTAGAGTTTATTTTCTGATTGACATATATCTAGAAATTGTATGAGACAAGTGTTATCATTTCAAGACT
Organism: Picea mariana; assembly: GCA_032191745.1. Classification (NCBI taxonomy): domain Eukaryota; kingdom Viridiplantae; phylum Streptophyta; class Pinopsida; order Pinales; family Pinaceae; genus Picea; species Picea mariana. The sequence continues at coordinate 7,501 of JASDQU010314782.1, forward strand.
TCACAATATCTTGTTATATTCCTATTCAAGTTCATTTTCTAGATGTTATCACAATTGTCATTAATTAATTACTACTTCTATATATTTATCACTTGCTTCATACATTGATTGGTAGCATTCATCTCTATAAAATTTAAGTCTTGTTGAATCATTCATCATCACTTGTTATTTCCATAACTTTTGTTGTTGTATTGGTAAGGGGAAGGTACACTTTATTCTCCTTTGCTTCATCCAACAAGACTTAAGTCAATTTTGAGTGACCTAGAGAGAGGGGTGGTTAGACTTACCTCTTCCCTTTCCTCAAACCCCCTATGTCTTGGGACGTCTCCCTTGGAGTGGATTTATCCTTCTCCTAAAGAGAAAGAGGTACCCTATTGGGGTTACAATGATAGGAATACCTCTGTGTTATGTCAATCTAATCCTACTTTCCTTTAGGCTTTGGGAAAGTGTAGATTGCGCAATAACAGGTCAAAATTGCACCCAACATATGATGAAATGTACTACTCACCATTAGACCCTATTCAGAAAAAATATAAAAAGAAAAACCAAGAACATATTAGCTTACACATCTCATATACACATAAAGAGGTCAGTGAATTTTACCTGACATGGAAAATTTCACTTCAATTATCTATAGTGTAACAAGGATCATGTTCTCAAAAAATTTTCCTTCTTTTTTTCTCATAAAAAAATAGGAAGACTTGAATCTAAAAGAGAGATTGGGAGAAGCTACTAAGAAAAATAGTTTCTGATGTAGTGAGGTGGATCAAGAGAGTTAAAAATAAATCAATGAAAATAGCATACTACTAGATACCTTGTTTTTTCTCCATGTATATGTGTGTAGTGTTCATGCTTGGAGGTCAAATACGTAGAATCATGAGTAGAACAAATATAACTCCTTCCATTCTATAAATGAGCAAATGCATTGTTTAATCTATTTCCTTGCAGGAGACACTATTCACTTGTAAAGAACAATAAACATCCTCGATGCTTCTATTATTTTGTCACAGTGACCAAAAACGATTACCCTTATGTGACTAGGAAAGTGAACCCATATATATGGAGTATTCCTTACCCCATAAACCTTAAACCCAAATAATGTGAATATATCGCCACAATTTTTATGTTCTCTTTACAAAAATTAACAACCAAGCATATTCTACAAAAATATTTTAAATATCTAAACCCACATTTTAAGGATTTCAATTATTCAAATCTCAATGCAAGTTAATAAAGACAATATTTCCTACATATCTAAAATTCATTTATACCACAAAGTGCACTTATATTTTCATATCTCTAATTCGAAAAAGGGTATATTGTATGGTTTACCAGAAATGCACAATGTCCTACAAGAAAACATCTAAAACCCACTTGACTTAAGAAACAAAGAAAAATGGCCAAACATTAAAACAAAAAGATTCACTATGAGCTACTACTTCTACCTGTGATTACTATGAACAAAGAGGGATTCGTTAACAAAGAGGGATTCATTGTTGGATATGGAAACATAGGACCTAGAGAGGAATTTGAGTTAAAACACCTTGTAATCCAATAGCATCCACTTGAAAATACAATAAAATTATAAAAATGTAATTTTGTATCTACTTGATAATACAATTATAAAAATATAACTTTTTATAGTATTCTAAAAATACATAAGTGCTTTAGGAAAAGGTAAAATGTAAAATCACATTTCATGAAACAAGGAAACTCTGCATTTCTTTATTAACGTGTGGCAAGCATCTCAACACATTTCGTAATCCATACAAAAACCTAACAGGTTTAACAATTTACCATATTCCCGCGCATCAAAGTTGAATGGTTAAAACTTAAAGCCAATCTTGAAGTAAAAAAGTAAATCAAATTTTGTCAAACGTTAAATTCCTCCATTCCACTCGTTAAACGTTAAAAAACATGAATAAAAACTGAACGAAAAGCATAAATAGCAGTTGAAGAAAAGCATGAGCTGACTCATCTTTTCAGCTGATGGATCTGTTGGAAGGAAGAAAATAATCTATCCGTTGGAAGGAAGGATCTATAACTCTCAAATATCACACAATTTAAACATTTACCTCCTCCTTCCTCCTCTATCCATGCTCTGATGAGTTTGTGTGATCGGGTTTCTGGGTCTGCAGAATATGAGTCTGTGTGGTCGGTTGTCTGAATCTAATTTTGTGTCTGAGTCAGTATGTGATTATTTGTGTGTGGTTTTTTGAGTCAGTATGTGATAGAGGAGGAGGTTGGGGTGGATTGAAATAGAGGCAATGAATTTCGACTGACTGGACTGGACTGAAATAGAGGCAATGAATTTTGGCTGGCTGGATTGGACGCAAACGAGCTTCCGTGGAATCGAGAACGCAGTTTAGATCAATGCTCTCTCTCAATAATTGTGGGGCTTCAATTGCAGGTGCATTCTATTATTAACCCTTCTTATCCCAATCTCGTTCATTCCTGTCAATTTCTTGGGCGCTGCAATTAGGGTCAGGTTTTGAGCGTTGGGTTCTGTTATGAGCATAGTGAGTTTTTGTTATTTCATCTGAGCTCTGCTTTGCTATCCCTGGACGCCTTAGTGCTTTCATTGTTGTCTATATTTTCAACATTGCAATAAGGGTTGGGTTCTTCTCTGAGCTGACCTTCTTTCAGAAGCATAATGGGTTGCTATTATTTCTGTCTATATTTTTCGCCTTGCAGTGCGAGTTGGGTTCTGCTCTGAGCGAGCTGGCCTTCTTTCATAAGCATAGTAGGTTGTTATTATTTCATCTGAGATTTTCTCTCAAAATCCCTAGAAACCCTTATGCATCAATGGTTTATTTTTTTTGGACTTTGCATAAGATTCGAGGCTCAAACGTTTTGCATCGCGGTTTAAATTTTTTAAAACTTTTTTAAATAAAATATACTTTCAAAGTGGCTTCATCCATGAGCAAAGTTGGTTGGTTGGTTGAAACTTTTTTAAATAAAAAATACCAAATCAAATCACATCGCAGGCTTCTCTTCTCCCACCTCTGCTTGCTTATTAGATATGGGGTGCCTGGGTTTATTCATTACCATCAACTACTCGCGCCCAACTAATCTTTTAAAACAAATCTAGTCTCTCCATTAAAATCTAGATTTTAAGTTTTCTGTTGGTTCTTTGCAATCAACGTTTCTAGCAAACATTTTTATGAACATGTTATTAGAATTTTGTATTAGGTTTTTTCACAATTTTCATATGAATATGATTTTTAAATTTTAAGTTTTTTAGTTGGTCTCTTTAAACATTTTTATAAATATGATTATATAAAACAGTTCTAACATGTTTTTAGATTTATGTGTTGGTTTTTAAACGACTTTTTTATGAAATATATTTATAGAATAGGGTTTAGGAATTTTATATTAGTAATCTATATATGGTTTGTCTTAAATATATACTTTAGAAACCATTTAAGATTGATAAATATTTTTACATTGTATATTTATTATAAAGAAAATTTTGCTCGTAAATTTTCTTACATAAATTTTTGTTGTCACTTGGAATCGGTTATATGATTTGTCTTATATATACTTTTAGAAACCATTAAGGATTGATAAATATTTTTACATTGTATATTTATTATAAAAAAAATCTTGCTGGTAAATTTTCTTACATAATTTTTTGTTGTCACTTGGAATCTGTTAGTTGATTGTTAATTTAATTACTGCATTTTAATTTAATTTGTTGCTAAATACATTATTTTGTTTTTTGATTTAATATTAATTAGATAAATAGTAAATCACTTTTTTTTTTAATATTGGTTATAATAGTAAATTATTATGATTATGTGGTA
>JASDQU010314783.1:1722-13419 GCA_032191745.1 Picea mariana
TTAGCTTGAAAGATACTATCAGAGAGGTGACCAAAGATATTTGGAGAAGACTCTTCTTCTTGAGTTGTTTTCTGCTCAGCTTCCTCTTGAGGGATGTCAGGAGGGAGCAAGTCATCTTGGGCTCCTAGAATTGTCTGTAGAGCACATTGCAAACTTTCTAGGTTCAAGCCTTCAGGGTTTGGATTAGGCCGGTTTGAGGGAAAAGGATTTTGGAAAGGAGGTTTGTAGGGTCCTTTACTCGAAGAGGCTTCCTCAGTTGACCTTTTTAAATCGATAACTTGATTAGATAACTTGTGTACAACTTTGATTAAATTTTCCAAATCAGAGTTTTCGGGTTGTGTCTTGTTTTGTGTAGGTCTGGGAAGGATTTCAATCTTCTTCTTGGAAGAAGAAACAGTCTCAGTTTCGTTACTAGAAGAATCTTTAAGGCTGAGTATGTCTTTTTCAATTTGCATAGCCTCTTTAAAGGCTTCTAACAACGTGGCCTTTTTGGATCTTTTCACCCAAATAGCTATACTTTGATGTAGAGATTTGGTGTAGTAAGCTATTACAAGACTCTCAGCAGGCATAGAGTCTGTAGGGATTCTATTCTTAAGTGTTAAAAATCTTTGATTAAAATCTTTAACTTTTTCTTTTTCATTCATTTTTAAGTTTGAAAGATCCATGACCAAGACTTTCGGAGGTTTTCCATCTCCGAATTTTTCCAAAAAACATGACTCAAAATTTTCCCAAGACACTATAGTGTGAGGCTGTTGGGCAAAGTACCAAGTGGATGCATTACCCTCAAAGGTGTAAGGGAGCAACCTATAGACAACATCTTCATGTTCAATGTTACGGAGTCTGATGGCTAACATAAATTTTTTGATATGATCTTCAACTATCTGTTTTGAATCAGGGTCAAACTTAGGAAGCCATTTCTCCGGGTGCTTAGGTAAAGGGTGTTGGTCTCCAGGTACAACTACAACGTCCTGGTCCAACCAAGGTCTAGCAGGGTTGTTCTGATTTTCCATTGGGGATGGAGGTGTGGAAGGCTGAGAAGGTGGTTTGCCTTCGTCAGAAGAGGAATCTCCTCCAGAGGAAGAAGGAGATGAGGGAGGTGGTGAAGGAGGTATCCTAGATCCTTCTGCAGCAGGATTTGTGTTTGGATCTTTAGGATTCATAGTAATTTCTATATCACCTAGTTGTTCTCTGACTTTAGAGAATTCTAAAGGTTGACCCCACGGGCGATTTGGTTGCCTAAGACTAGCAAAGGCTTTATGTGATTTAATAAGAGATCGTCTAAAAATTTCTTGTATATCACCACCTGTAGGATTACGGGTTGCTGGCTCAACTGTGATATGAGGATCTTTGGTTGAACTAGTTGCTATTTGAGGGGGGATACTATCGAATGTACGGCTTCTAGTCACTATAGGGGAGCGATTAGGGGGTGGAGGAGTCTTGCGACCACCTCGTGCCATCAATTTAGTTTGGCCCTCCTTCTAGCGCCATTTGTTGACGGGCGAAACTGTCCATCCATCAACTGAGAGAGTGGAAGCGGTCCGGGGTTGTCTAAATAACCCAAGCCGTTTGGAATGGACCACCCTGACGAGTTTAATGGCTCCGTTGGCCGCTCTAAGGTCTCCTAAGGAAGCCAAAGAGAATATCTGATCTGAGCTAAGTAATCTAACTAAACTAAATAAACAAACTAAACTCTAACTAAATATGAGAGACTGACTAAAATAAAGGAAACTAGAAACTNGGGTTGTCTAAATAACCCAAGCCGTTTGGAATGGACCACCCTGACGAGTTTAACGGCTCTGTTGGCCGCTCTAAGGTCTCCTAAAGAAGCCAAAGAGAAAAGTTGATCTGAGCTAAGTAATCTAACTAAACTAAATAAACAAACTAAACTCTAACTAAATACGAGAGACTGACTAAAATAAAGGAAACTAGAAACTAATAAAACAAAGAAAAGGAACTAATATACTAAATGCACAATATTCTAATTATTCTATCTACAAACTATAAATTACTCTTATAATAACTCAAATCAACTATCTAATTATCAGTTGTAATATTTCTTATTCACAAATGTACACTATAATCAACCTACAGATTTAATTAAAACCTGTAAAACTCATGTGTTCGCTGCCTTAGGACAGCCAAGCGTCTCTTTTTTGTTTTTTATATTTTATGATAAAGAAACAAAAACTACTGAAATTAAATGATCTAATATGTTTACTGAAATTAAACAATCTGATATAAATCTAATAAACTTACATCTATATTGAACTACTTAATGAAAACAGTAAACTAAATACTAATCGACCTGGAAACGCTCCAAGTCTGCCCTGTGTATGATTGCTTCTAAGCTGTTCGGAGGAGGGAAAATCACACCGTTTAATCCACAAGATTTTCGGAAACGATCAGCTATGCTGCTTCTTGAAGTATGTTACAGGACAAACAAGACATAAAAGAAAATCATAACAATCTTCTGATTATAAATTCCTGCAAAAAGGGAAACCTATTATGCAGCAAACTTATATATAACAATTTGATTTATGAAGAAGGCAAAGCTATCATTCACAAATTGAACTAACAACTGTTATGTCTCTTATCTATTTGGAAGAAACAAGATATGGATAACAGTAACAAGATTATATCATTTGCATTTGATTTAGATAGCAAAGTAATACTAAACCATGAGAAAAATGATATACAAAACATGGAACACAATGTTGATTTATTGAAAAGCAAAAGCTATGACAAAACACCAATTCTGCTCCAGTCTGAATCAAAATTCCATATCCTTGTTCTCCCACAACTGAGGATGATGATTATTACAAAACCATAGGTTTATATAGGTTTCTCACAAGGTAAAACATCCTTGTGAATAATAGCAAATTGTTTTACATAATCTGGGGAAAAATCCCAAAATCTACTAAACTGAGGAAATAAAATGCAAGTAAAATCTGTAGATCATCCCCGAACTGCTCATGATATCTATTGCCAATTCGAATTTTCCTGCAATAGAACACAAAGATCAAATTAGAAGGATGTTTTATTAAGAAAACAATAAAAAAAAATGACTTTACAGACTTAGCTACAGAATCATCTGATTTTGTAGCTAGTCAAAAATAGCAAACATGACTAGATATAACCAAATAAAATCAAATCCAAAACTAATTACTAATGATTCAATTATTCCTTAAATTAAACCACATAAAAAAGAATGCAATCGGGACAGGTTAAGAATGCTCTGTTTTTCCAATTGACATAAAATCGAATCAAATCTTAACAAGACTGTTTCATAAATGCAATCAATGGTAAACCAAATCGTATGAGATACAAAGCAATCATTATTGATTTTCATAAGATTCATATCGTTTAATCCATTGCCAATATAGAAAAGTCGTCACGATTTCATGCATAACTATATCCATAGAATCTATCCATAGACTTTGTTCGCTGAGTTTTAAACAGTTCACAGATATGGTCGTAGCTATCATTGACTAGTTATAGTCATAACAGATTGATATCATTTAGTTAAAAGCACGATATGTAAATTGCTTCAATTGAAATCGGATGAAATCATACTCTGTAAACATCAACTCAACGATTTTCATTGTTTGATCACAATACAGTCAACAGACAGAGGCGCGATAAAATCGACAGAATTCATGAACTGGGCAATAATCAACACAAATATTTACTGAGTTAATTATAGAAACCATATCGAAACCCTGAACAAAATCCAATTCAAACAATAATGAGAATCGAATAAGTTGCAATTGGTTATGTATCAACAGAAAAGTATCAGATTTGGTCGAAAGACGTTGAAAATAGTTAACTCATTTATCAATCATATTCATATAGAACATAACCATTTCAAATCGTAGCATTGACTGTATCCAAAAATAGAAATACCAACAACAGTCTATTTTTAACAACTTCACTTATCAAAAGAGCATCCAACTGAAGTTAAATTTGAACAATCATATCTATTTGATGATCCATCGAATCAAAACCAAATCCACTCGAATCTTAAATTATAACGAAAATTGATTCATCAAAACAAAAATTATATAGAGCAAAGCATGCTTATGTAACAGAGCAGGTGAAATATGTACACAGAGTTTATGAAAGTGTAATATAAATGAGTGAAAGTTATATCAGCGCAGTTTCTGAGACTATGTCAATTTTGAATTGACAATTGCTATAGCAGACTCGACATTTTTGAACAGGATTGAACCAGTAGTTCATTGCTTGTTGTCATTGGGTTGCACCTTTGCATTCTGACCAGTGAGCTTTGCCACTTGGTTTTCCAAATCGTTGATTCTGGTTTGCAACATCGACACATCGGTGTAATATCTCTCCAACCATAACCCACACTGATCGCAAGGTGGAGCAACAGGTTGAGCAATCGAGGGTTTTGACGATTCACTGAGGGTTCCATGGGGTGGTTCAATACCAGGGAAGTCAGGGTTATCCCACAGACAAGGAGGTAAATTCTTGACAAAATCATAAGGAGGTTTACCACACAAGCCCTCTGAGTAAGGATACTCTTCGGTGAGAAAACGTTCAATCTCTGAATCAGAGTCTTTGCTGACCACGATAGGATCTGACTTGGCAGGGGGCTTAGGTCTATTCCTCGCCATGCGAGAGATTAACCTTGCATTTTTCTTGCCTTTAGCATTAGTTTATCTTTAGCTTTAGGCCGATTGGTCGCGGGTTTATCAATTTCAACCTGTTTAGTCACAGCCATAGGCAAATTCGTAGGTGAATCGGGTTTAGGTTTGGGTAGCAAAATGCTATAAGGCATAGGGGGAATAGGCTGGGTTTCGGTCACCATGGGCTTATCAACCTGTGGAGGGTTTGATTCTTCAAAGCCATTACGGTTGAGAAAATCATGCCAAGAATCACGACATAACCCCAACTCGTATACCATACACATTTTAATCAATTCCACATGGAAGAGGCTGGTATCGGCCCGGCTGCGTTTGTAACGCTTGGCCATCTTGAACAAACTTCTATGTAGGTAGTGGGGCATACTAAGTTAGAAACCCATAAAAACCATCAATAAACGAAGGTGAAACAGAAAAACAAACCCGTACCTGCCCTCGCAAGTAATAAACTGCTTGATTACCATTAGGAGATCATACCAGCACGGTTTTAACATTTTTGCAGGCAAGCCTTTGTCGCAAGAGTTCACCGTTCGAGACTGAAATAACAATGTCCATGGGACATTATCCACCTTGTAACTCTTAGACCACTTATGTCCCATAACAGGCAGACTAGTCGTCAAGCTAAGAAACTGTTCATTGATTTCAAGTTGCACATCGCCTACTTTGGCTCGATAGCCATTGAATGATAACGCAAATTGTCGAGCCACAGCAGGGTTATACCCATCAAATTTCCTTATGAACTGGAGCCACCCGTATTTTTCAAGGTCGCTATAAGCGCCATCAAACATCAGCAGTGCTTGGCACCCATTGGGCTCTGCCCTTACGATAGGATCCATGGCCTCTATGCATGGTGGGGTTTGGTTTGGGCAATACAAAACACAGGGTTGAAAAACGATAGGGCTTAACAACTTCAGCGCTCAAAGAGGCAGGGATTAACTGCATGCGTGCGAAGGTGGTGGGATTACCACCGCCATGCAGTGTATTGATGACTGAGTATAGTGCTCTTCCATCCATAATCATAATCGTTTAAACCATATGTATTGGCGAACCAAATAGGTGTACAACCATATCAACGTGCCATCGATCAAACGTAGAACAAATACCATATGTTAAATTCATGCGCCAAGTGTATAGTTCGTTCCAACATGAAATCCAAAGGTTTTATCAATGCGACAAGTGTAAAATATTGCCCCTCAAATATGAAATCAAATTGACATATGACCCATGCGTTTTTTAGCATAATCAAAGTGTAAAAACATTGCAACCGATGACCTTATGAAATCGATAAGTTAAAATCTTAAATCAATAAGAATCATATCATATATAAAACCAAAACCAACATGACCCTTATGAAATCAAACATAACTCATAACTTAACATTTTCAATACTTTACCAAATAAATCAAGTTGTGCAATCAAAGTGTATGGATATAGTTTGAAAGTCATTCGTAGTCATACAATAAACCAATGGTAAAGTGTCTTTCAGAAAATCAATAAAAGACTACGACAGTCCAAGCAACAATGGAGGAGGTTTTCACACTTTTAGTTGTGAAAACTAAATCAAAATCAAATTGCAATTGTCGCAAGAAATGAAACAAATGTCTAGTTGCACAATGCGATGATGATTTTTCGTTCAGAAGACAAGCGGTGTAGGCATCTTTTTTAAGAGCAATTAAAAAAAATTGAATTGGCTGCCAACGCCTTGTATCCATCGAAGGTGAGGGCGAACTGTTGGGAAACCGAAAGGTTGAAACCGTCAAATCTTTGGATAAACACCAGCCAACCACTATTTTCCAAATCCTCACGAGCATTGTCAAATAGCAGGAGTGTTTGGCTGCCATTAGGCTCTATGCGCACCACAGGTGCCATATACGAGATCACACAGTGAGTCGGGTAAACGGGCAAGGGTTTGGACAGGGTAAATGCAGGATCGAAAGCTTAGGGATTTCTCCAAAACTAACAGAGGTGACCTAGGATAGAAGGTAGACATTAATGCCCAAGTGTGCGAGGGTGGTGGAAGGCAATAAACCCATGCAAAACAGTCATATCCAACTGTACAACTGACGACGCATATGGTGATTCAAATCACTATTGCAATGTGTTAAAAGCAATGTCATTAAAACAATCAATGAAAACTATGGTGAGTCGACCCAAATATTTGCACAAGCAATAGTGTTTGCATGGTTTTAAAATCAGAACAATGTTTCGAAATCAACACCAAGGGTTCGTTCATAACAAGTATGTGTTGTATGAAATGATTGCACCACAATGTCAATGTGTTTTCATGAAACTAATGCGCCAAGGAATTTGATCAAAGTACATCAAACCACCATTAAATCAACGATTTAATCACAATCCTTAGAATATCATCACAGTCTTATAAAAATGAAGTCATATTAACAATAAAAAAAAAATGCCAAATGAGTAAAGGTTTTGGTGTCTTGCCAATTGTGTAACCATAATTGAATTGGAAATGCAATGAACACATAGACAAGAGTAACCATAATAATGCAGTGATGATTTTAATGCCATTGACGTGACTTTGAAATCAAAGTTTTCATGCTTGCAGTCGTGAAAATGAGAACAAAAGGCAGGTGTGCAAATGTGCAAGATAATCACGTCGTTTTTTTCAAAAGATTGCGATGAAAATCAAGGGTTCCAAAACACTTGCGTAGGCAGCTTATAAGGATGGGATAAAAATGTGAAATGGCTGCCAACAATGGCGACACACTGGTAGAAGCAGTTATCTCTGCCAAAAGATCAAATTTAGATTATGATAATAAGAATAGTTCAAACTCAAAAAACGACCAGAAAACTGTTTAAACATCATTAGTAATCAGATATTCCAGCAGTGTTTAAAGGATGAAAACTGATAATAGTCTTAAGACAAGCGAGTCATGATATTAAAGATAAAATCTCCAATATTGTTGACAGGGCCACTGCTGCCAACAGGCGTTCATAGCCTCGACAGGGTTGCCATTTAACCCACTCTGATATCTGTATCCTACCAAGAAGTTCCAGATCAGAATAAAGGACATTTTAAGGTCAAGAGATTCCATACTTACGAATTTTCATATACCTGACATTGCTTCACTGCCAGCGGGCCTATTCAATACCCCGACAAAGTTGTCTTGGAATCATGCATGCATTTACCCGCTGCCAGCAGACCTATTCAACATCTCGACGGGTTTACAAGCACTTCCCACAGCTCTTTTAATGATTTTTTTTTTTAAAGATATATAATTGAGCGGGGTGACGCTGAAAATTATTTTATTTTGACATATTTTTTATAGACCTCAACAAAATTTTTTAGAACTGTCCTTCATTAAAATCTAGAGATGGTTTATTTACAAAACCAACCTTCTAAAATAGGGAGACATCTTCTGAGTCGTTCCCTTAAGGAACAAGGACAACGTAAGAAGATAATAGATGATCGTGACAAGCTTTACTCACAGATCGAAATCAGTTAATTTCTTTCAAACAACAATCTTTTCTCAACACAGATGTAAGTATATAATTGATGTTTACACAATTTTTTAGCATTCATTTCTGTGAAATAATTTTCTATTTTCTTTGTCTGAACAGTTCAAAATGCAGGTATGTGTATTTCCAAAAATAAAAACTGATAAGTACAAGGGGAAAAATCAAAAGCCAAAACAGTAAACGAAAAGAAAACAAAAGGAAAATATTTACAAAGTGTACAAGGGTTGTCATCAAGAGAAATATCTTTTCAGAGCTTGGCCATTCACCGTATAGGTGTCAGGCTGTCCCTCTAGATTCTGTAATCGGAAAGAGCTAGGACCCAATTTCTCTTCAATTAAAAACGCTCCAAGCCATAAGTTCTGAAATTTTGTGTGCTCTCCCTTTCCCTCATGCAGTTTGTCCCATTTCAAGACAAGGTCACCTACTTCGAAGTTCCTATCAGAGGTAGAGTTAGCATCAAACCAACTTTTGACCACTATCTGATGCTGATCCAACTTATGTTTAGCTTGATCTCTTACCTCTTCTAGTTTCATTAAAGCGTTAATTCAGTTTTCCAAAGGGGAACAGTCTTCTTCTTGTATTTTCTGCGATAGCTGTAGTGAGGGAAGAAGAATGTGTGGTGGCAGAATTGCTTCTCTTCCATAAACGAAAAAGAGGGAGAGTTACCTACAATAGTTTTTGGTGTTACCCTATTATCCCAGATTGCATTTAACAGTGCGTTATGCCAGTTTTTGTGATTCTCGAATACCGTTCTCTTGATGATTTTAATCAGATTCTTATTTGTTGATTCTACCAATCCATTGCCCTAAGGGTAGTAGCTGGCAGAATATTTCAATTTAATTCCTTTTTCTAGAGAGAACTCGCTCATTTCAAGAGACGAAAAATAGGAAGAGATATTGAATACTAAACAGTCAGGGATACCGAAACGAGTAATAATATTCAAATTTAAAAAGGCAATTACCTGACTGGTATTCACAGTTCTTAATGCGGAAGCTTCAGACCACCTGGTGAAGTAATCTATGGTTGTTATGATAAACTTATGCTGGTGTGAGGATGGTGGATTGATTGGACCTATAATATCAAGGCCCCATTGCTGAAAAGGGGAGTCTACTGAAATAGGCTGCAAAGGAAAGACTGGTTTTTGTATGCGCTCTGATGCTTTTTGACAAATAATACACTTGCAGCACAAGGCATGGGCGTCTCTAAAAAGTGTGGGCCAGTAATAACTGGCTCTCAAAACTTTATGGGCAGTGGTGTCACCACCAAAATGCCCACCAGCTTCTCCTGCATGCGATTCTAGTAATACTTTTTCTGCTTCATATTTCTCAAGACAACGCATTAATACGCCATCAAAATTTTGACGAAACAGAATACCATTAATCAAATGAAAGGAGGTAGAATTTAATATTAACGCTCTTCTCTTAGTTGGATCCAGGTGACGAGGGGTTGACCCATGTTCAAGACAGAGTTTTATATCGTCATACCATGGACTGACAGAGTTTTGGGCACAACATATTGCATTTTGATTGTGCGGTTCTAGGTTTGACCTATCGTTTTCTTCTTGCTGTCCTGCTGCTGAATCAACAACTAACTTGCATAACCCTTGGCCTCTCACTATCTGAGCTAGGGTAATTTCTATGTCGTACTCCTGTAAGGAGGTAAACCAATTCGCCCTCTTTTCGCCTAATTCTTTCTGCACTAACAGATTCCCGACGGCTGGGTAAGGGACAATAATTTTCGTCCTAGATTTCAAAAGATAAGACCGGAAGTGTTTGACTGCTTTGAAAACAGCATAGGCTTGTTGATCTACCGTTGGGTAATTAAGTTCCGCTTTAAAAGCAGAGCTCATAAAGGCAATAGGTACTTCATTGTTTTCAGTGTTCTTTTGAGTTAGGACAACAGTGTAGGAGCGGTCGGAAGCAAATGTGTAGAGTGTGAAGTCTTACGAAAAGTTGGGGCTCATGAGAGAAGGAGCGTCTATTATGGCCTTTTTTATTGCATTAAAAGCTTGATTTTCTAAGGGTCCCCAATGATATTGTGTGTCTTTCTTAATTAAATTCTGTAAAGGTCTGACCATTTTGGAGAAACTGGGGACGAATCTTCTGACAAAGTTTATCTGGCCTAAGAAAGACTGCATAGACTTTTTGGATGAGGGAGGGGAAAGTTTCGAGATGACCTGAGTCCTTTCAGGGTCGATAATCATCCCTTTGCTCGACACAATGAATCCTAAGAGTTTACCATGTTCTACTGCGAAGATGGATTTTTTAGGATTTAAGGAAATGTCGTATTTACGACATCGCTGTAGAACAACTCTTAAATGAGCTAGATGATCGGTTTTGTTTTTGGAAAATACAGTAACATCATCTAAGTAAACTACGACATATTGATTGATTAAGCCTCGGAAAGTGATGTCCATCACTCTCTGGAAAGTGGCACCGACATTAATCAGTCCAAAGTGCATTTTTCGATAAGTGTAGGTGCCCCATGGAGTGCGGAAGGTAGTTTTAAGTTGGTCTGGAGGGGACATCAGGACTTGGTTGTACCCTGAAAAACCATCCAATAAGGATAGTCTCTCAGAACCAGATACCTGCTGAAGGATCTGTTCCATAGGTGGGACAGGGTAGTTGTCTTTATCAAATGCTCTATTAAGGTTTCAGAAATCGACGCAAAGTCGGATTTCCCCACTTTTCTTCCGGACAGGGACAAGGTTAGAAACCCATTGTGTGTGCCTAACTGGGAAAATTATCTTAGCGTTTAGGAGTTTATTTAATTCTTTTTTGACGATCGGTTTGAGCTTAGTGTGCATTTTTCTTAATTTTTGTTGAAAGGGTAAGGTTTGGGGTTTCATAGGAATGACGTGTTGTATGATGTTAGGGTCGAAAGTTTTAAGGTCATCATACATCCACGCAAAAACATCTTTAAATTCTTTAAAAATTTTAATAAATGTAGCTTTTTCTTGTTGAGAACACCCCACCCCTAAATTAATGCACTGTGGATTGTCGTTAGTTCCCAAATTTACTTTTTCATATGATAAAGAGGAACTATTGGTTTTACAGTTGACCGATTTTTTGAATTTATCTTGAAGATCATAAAATTTCTCTAATCTAATTACAGATTTAGGGATCGAATTTACCATGTCTGATGAAGATTCAGGAGTTCTTGGATCTGGTATTACCGTGAAGTCGCGCAAATTGTCGTCATGAGTGCATTCATCAATCATCGCACCTTGAAAAGTTTCTTCCATATGTAGGAAGCTAATTATCTGTTGATCGTCGTTGAAGACTCTCCAATTCGTTATGTTGTCAGGAACAGATGGCCTGAACAACAGTTCGATGGAGAATGCGTTCGGGGACAAGCCTTCTGCAGGAAAGAGTTTGGAAGCTACATTAGCTAATAGATCAGCTTCATAGTTATTCAATCTAGGAATAGAATTTATATTGAAAGCATAAAACTTATTCATTAAATTCCATACCTCAGATTGGTAGCTTTAATGATACGGAGACAGACAGTGGATAGAATCTCTTACCTGTCTAACCACGATTTCAAAATCGCC
>JASDQU010314784.1:0-13439 GCA_032191745.1 Picea mariana
CTTTCATCATTTCTCTCATTTCCATGAAAGCCTTTCTGAGATCTTCATCTTCTGTAGGAATATGTTCATGACTCTCTTCATGAGCCATACTTGGTGAATGCCTCTTTGAAGCTTGAGGTGATGATATAATCTTTCTTCTTGAAGGATGAGAACTTGGCTCTACAAGTTGACCTTCTCCTCTTGTGAGTTTCAAGCTTGTGAGCATCAAAAAAAAAAACGCTTGCAAATAATCAAGCCTTCAAAAACCTAAGCTCTGATACTAACTTGATCTAAAAATGATAAAGATTTGTATTCTTGAAAATATTTGCAAGTTTTAATTCAAGTGTACTTATGCAAATGGATCAGTTTGCAAACACAAATTTTATAGAAATTACACATTCAAGATGCATATAATCAGCAGCAAATAACAGTGAACAGAAAACACATAACACATCAAATGATAAAGGAGTTCACCCCTCTCTTGGGCTACATCTCCCGGTCCATCTTCCAATGGATCTTTTGTATTATTTTCTCAAAGTGCTAAAATATGTTCTTACAATGCTCAAAATGCCAAATAGATGGCTCCAATGGCTTCAGAACGTCCAAAAACCCCTAGCTGGGCTTTTTTGGCACCTCGTTTGGCCAAAAATTGAAGAAGATAGGCTTCCTGGAAGTTCCCCTTCAAACTTGTTGTCTCTGGATCGCCAAAATGCACCTTTGCCTCCTCAACCTAGCCCCGATGCACATATTTGTGTTAAAACTAGTACTGGGTGCAACCAAAAAATGGTGCGAACTGTAGGATGGTTAGGGCACGCCTAGCCCCTAACTGCCAAGACTGTGGGCATATGGGTCACCATGTGACCGCGTGCATATACAAAAGGGGTCAATTTTTAAAACATATGGTAACGGGGTCGGACCGCGTGCACGTTGATGGTTACATGGCATATATAAATGACCGGGGGTCGGGGCTTAGCCCCGGCCTAGACCACACCCCATTTCAAAAGATTTGAAATGCGGTCGTTCCCAAAGCTCTTCCCCTTGCTCGGAGGTCGCAGGGTCGAGTCCTGTCGACTACATAAGTTTTAGACCATTGTCCAGGTGACACGTGGTGTCCATTGATTGGGCCACATGTCACCATTCCATTCACCGCAAACATGCCACATGTCAGACACCAATTCATCCACATGACTACCAACCAACACCTGCCACGTGTCGTATGGCCCTGCCACATGTCATACGGCCCTACCACGTCAGCATCCGTACAGACTATATGGATTGTACAGTCAGCACATTTTTTTTGCCTATTTGATTATTTGAATAGAACATGATATCTCTCTCATCCGATGTTCATTTGATCCCAAACGAGTTGCGCTGGGTTTGTGATGACAAGGCCTATGCACCCGTTCAATTTGAAGCGATTCTGAGCACTTTGAATTTTGAGGAAAATTTGATCCCCTGGATCACTCATGGATGCTAGAATCATTGTCCCACTGAGATATTTCGAGTGGGTGGCCAATTTAGTCTCAGTAAGAAAGAAAAATAGTGAAATCAGACTGTGTGTAGATTTTAGAAACATAAACCGATCATCACTTAAGGACAATTACCCATTACCTAAGATGGATCATGTTTTAGAAAAAGTAGTTGGAGCTAACAGAATGTCCATGATTGATGGTTTTTCATGTTACAATCAAATTGTAGTATATCAAGATGGCAAAGAAAAAATCGTGTTCACTACCCCTTGGGGTACCTTTATGTATGACAAAATGCCTTTTGGTTTAATGAATGCAGGGGAAACTTTCCAGCGGTCCATGGAGATCACTTTCGTGGGAGAAAGAGATAATTTTGTCGTTATCTATCTTGATGACCTGATTTTTTTTTCTAAATATGACACAGAACATCTAACGCATCTCAAACAAACTTTCGAGAAATGCCGCAAATTTGGTTTGTCACTTAACCCCAAGAAATCCCATTTCGCAATGTAGGAAGGTAAACTCTTGGGTCATATATTGTCTAGATATGTTATCAAAATCGATCCCAAAAGGGTCGAGGTGATAGATACTATAAATATTCCTAAGAATGTAAAAGAAATTCAGTTTTTTTTAGGAAAAATAAATTTCTTGAAAAGATTCATCCCTAACTTCGATGAAATTGTAAAACTAATTACAGATATGCTTAAGAAGAACAGTGAGGTGAAGTGGACAAATGAAGCCAAAGCGTCATTTCAACGTATCAATAAAGTAATAAGCGAAGCACCAGTCTTGGCAAGCCCAGATTACACAAAGGAGTTCCTGATTTTTTCTTTTGCCTCTGAACACACTATCGTTGTTCTATTGTTACAGAAAAATGAGGAAGGTTTCGAGCGGCCTATTGCATTTTTTAGCAGAAGTCTTAGAGACGCTGAGTTGAAGTATGACATATTGGAAAAACAAGCCTATGCAATGGTGAAAGTTCTCAAGGATTTTAGAACTTACGTGTGGCAGTCAAAGATCATTGCTTACGTGCCTTAAAGTTCTGTTAAAGATATTATGGTGTAGCCAGATAGTGACATAAGGAGAGGCAGGTGGCTAGCTAAAATCCAGGAGTTCGACCTAGAAATCAAACTAACTAAAATTATCAAAGGTCAAGGTTTAGCCAAATTGCTAGACGAATCAAATTTAAAAGCACTTGGAATAAATTAGTTGCAATAGAACGAGGGATTTTTAGAGATAGATGAGCTTGATGTCACTACACCCACAATTAAAATTCAAGACAAGTTCTCTACTTCAATCTGGTATTGTGATATTATTTCTTACCTACTGACCCTTCAATGTCCAAGTGAACTAACCCCATCTAAGCCTAGGACACTGAAGTTACACACTGTAAAATACTGTAAAGTTACACGCTGTAAAATACTATATCATAGATGGTAAGTTGTATTGGAAAGACCCCCTAGTTTTCCTACTAAGGTTCTTAGTTGAGACTGAAATAGAAAGGTTCATATATGAATTCCACGTCGGAGTGTGCGGATGACACCACACCTGGCGAGAAACAACTTATAAAATCTTGAGATTCGGGTATTACTGGCCCAAATTATTCACAGAGGTAAACACTAAATTCTAAACTTGTATTCCTTGTCAGTTGTTTACTGGCAAGCAGAAAGTCCCATATTTACCTTTAGTTCCAGTTAAAACTGAAGCTCCATTTCAGCAATGGGGTCTTGATTTCATTGGTGAGATTCATCCACACTCCAGTGCTTAGCACAAGTGGATTCTAACTGCTACGAACTATTTCACTAAATGGGTGGAAGTTATTCCCACGAGAAATGCAACTGACTCGGTGGTAATCAGTTTTCTAGAAGAAAATATTTTATCTAGGTTTGGTTGTCCCTGAAAGATAGTCATTGATAATGCGCAATCATTTAATTCAATGGCCATGATAAGATTTTGCCAAAAATATAATATCGTGCTAGGGCACTCCACATCTTACTACCCACAAGGTAACGGTCTAGAATAGTCATCAAATAAAAGTCGGATTACTATAATTAAAAAGGTTTTGACTGAAAACAAGAAAGCATGGCATGTCCATTTAAAATACGCTTTATGGGATAACAGGATAAGTACCAAAAGGTCAATTGGGATCTCCCCATTTCAGATGGTATACGACATTGATGCCATTTTACCAATAAATCTTACACTACCAGTAATGAAACTCTGGAAAGACTCAAATGAAGAGCCCAACGACATTACCAGGAGGATAAACCAACTAATTGAAGTTCAACAAAAAAGGGCCGAAGTAGATGAAAGGTTACAGAGTTATCAACATAATATGAAATCCTTATTCGATCAAAAAGTTAAAGATAGAGATTTCCTTCCTGGCGATCTGGTCCTAAAACGGGAAGCCAGAAAAGAAAACACTGGTAAACATGGAAAGTTTGATCCTATCTGGGGTGGCCCGTATAAGATTTCATCTTCTGAGGGAAAAAATTATTTTTCATTAGAAAATCTCGATGGAAAGATTCTTAACACCTCTGTAAATGGGTGACACCTCAAACATTTTATGCATTAATGCATTTCAGAACTCTCATTTTACATACCGGTTTGTTTTCATGTTTTCTTTATAGATACATTTCCTTCGGTAAGTTTTTATTTTAGTTGTAGATCTAAGATTCCAAAAAAAAACAATAATAAATTAATTTTCTGATTCATGAGATTTCCTAACAATTATTATGCTTTTTTATTCGTAGGAAAGTTTTTGACGAACCAAGAGACTAGAGATACTAAAAAGGTGACATGCACGGATATTTATATTAAGTCTCTTCCAATGAAAAAGGTAATGAATTAATATCTTTTTGGGCTGGAAACAGAAGAGTTACCAAGGTATGAAATTCTGCTCTAAAAATTAAGGCCAAATTACCCTGAGAGATACAAATGAATAAATCACTAGTTCAATTGAGGCTAACATTATCACTGAAATTTTCAAACAAGGAATTAAAAAAGGGGAGGAACTCAAGGAAAAGTTATAAAAGATAACTAAGAAAATATTTAAGAACGGTCATGTGTGTAGTAGTTTTTCTGAAGCTCCTTACCTTCCCCTTAGTCACGATAAAGCCTGCTTCTTGCCTGACCCTGGATGTTTTATCATAAGTTCCTTGAGAAAAGAAAGGTCTCACTTTGGTTTTGAAAATTCTCAAACAAACCTTCAAAAATGAGAATAGGTTGAGTTTATAGTTCTTTAACTTTAGTTGAACCAGAAGTATGTCTGGCTAATCCTAACTTTATTAGATTTTCGAAAAGGAATAAACTGATTGGTTTTGCTCAAGGAAATTCCCTAAAGAGATATCAAGAAATTTCCCTTAATAATTCCCATGAAGCCAATGATGTTTTAAGGCAAGAGAGAAGATTAACCCAGAGCTATTTAAGTGAGTTGATAGGCCTCTATTGTTAAAAAAAAAAAATCAAGCAAATATCTTCACGAGTATATTACATGTTGATTGATTGCCCCCACTTCATATTTAAAATTGTATACAGAAAGATGGTGAAAGGAAATTCAATATTGATTTCCCCCATCTAGTCCAAAGAGATGAAGAAAGGAAATTCATTATATTGATTGCCCTCATCTCAACATTCAAATGCTAGAAAACAATGAAGTGGTGAAAGGAAATTTAATATCGGAAGTCAGATAAATTCATCGGGGTACTGAACAGGCTCGATGGAAGTGAATCACTATCCTTATATCTAATAAGGTCATTATACATGAATTACAAGACGCCCTGGTAACTTTTCTTCTTGCAGCTAGATGTACATTATAGACTTCTAGGATCCCCTAATTTGACACATTGAAATTACTATTACCTTGATGCAAATGGAATCAGGTGAAACCTGGTAGGATGGTTAATTTGGTTTTGATTATCTTACATAGATATGAGGTCAATTTCATAAAAGGAAATCTATTGAGAACCTAACTCGAGATCATCGGATGTTTTATTTTTGAAGAGTTTTCACAGTCAAATGTAGAGATCCTAAAATCTTGTTTTGGTTTTTTCTCCTGGTCTGTTTCACAAACTTGATTTATTGACCCCATTTACCCAATGAAGGCACTTGGTCTACATGTTCTTCTCATCCCACAAGGAAATGAGATCCCTAGATGGAGCCTAATGTTGACACGAAGTTTAATTTTTACTCTTTAAGCCTGAAACTTCATTATTTCCCAGTCATGGAACTGCCCTTAGTTTTAAAAAGGAGTCAAAAGTCTTTCGATTTTTTCGGGTTTCGGGATTTGGTTTTTCACAAGGTATGATTTTTAGTTAACAACTCCAGAGTCCCGGTACCGAAATCCTGAAAAGGATTTATATTAAATGAAATAATTAAAAAAAAAAGGAATGTTATAAGTCCGAACGTGCTTTTCACAAAATACCCTTTAATTGTGATTAATTAAACTCTTAAACATAATCAACAATTCACTTATCTTTCATGATTCGGGTTTCCTTGTATCAAAGTGCTATCAAAATATTGATCCTTGAACTCCCGACTCCCGATTTTCCAAAAAGTAGAAATTAATTACTAATCTCGATCAATTAAAGCATTAATACAAGTGATTAGCAACTAAATTAATCCCATCGTGTTTTCGCAATTCAGGGTGTTCTTATGACATACCTCTTGGGTACAGGTTCCCCGAAACTCCAAAATGCGAAATCACGATTTTTTAACAAAGTCCAAAACTAAATTAAGTTAGTTTAAAATGGGATTAATGATGACTAAACTAATTTTAGCATTTCGCATTTCAGGAATTGTTGAAAGCTTTCCTTTCGTAGCTCCATGTTTTGAAATTGTCGATGTGCGGTAGTGTCTATAACGGACCAATGGAGATATTTCCAACACAAATGCATATCTTCAGGCATATCTTCCCCATTAAAACATTAATTTATTATCGCCTGCATCAGTATGCTCATTGTAAGATGAGTTAAAGGTTATGTGTTTTGAATTTCATTCTTATTTTTACAATCAGGAGTGAGTTTCACATAGCCAGGATTATACATTTTTCCTCTGCAAATAGGTTTTCCTTCTAGCATGAACATTATGGCACCCAGAAAGGCACTTAAGAAAGTTGAAGAATTAGCTGAAAGCTCAAGCCCACAAGGAGATGTCATATCTGATACTACACTGCACGCCATTGATTCAATCAAATCCTAGAGGGAAATTTTCAAAACTTTGGACTACGAAATCAAGAATTTCCCCCATGATTTTGATAAAAAAACTCCAAGACATAGCAGATTTCGAGCTTCACAAAGTAGCTACATGCCCACGACTCATGTCATACAATGATATGATCAGTTGGGCTCTAGAGAGAACATACGTACAGAAGAGGATCATTTTAGACAGCCAAGGGGTCGGCGTCGGCTCTTTCAGACAGGGGCATATACAAGTAATGTACAAACTGTCTCCCAATTCTAAATATATTTATAATAAAGAATTTGCAAGTGAATTTCAAAGGAAAGAATGCACAGAGGCAGATCAAACATACCCCAACATAATCAAAGACTTGTGGGGACAACCAACAAAATTCAGGGCCGATACCCATGGCATTTATGCCACAGCCCCATTAAATGAGTACATGGTCTATGTAGCTTTGATGCTATGTAGACTCTTAGGAAAGAAAATTCCTACCCATTTCCCTACAGAATGGGTGCCACTTTTACATGAAGCAGTCGAAGGCTACAGTTTCAATTGGAACAAGATTCTATCAGATAACTTGGCTAAGGAGGTTATAGAGTATCAAATCGCGAGATCCAAAGGCCGACCAATAGATTTTTACATGTCTGCATACATTATGGATGCTATATGTTTCACCACTCCATTCCCCTTGATGAATTGGAGTTGGAACCCAACCTACACTGAACCCATTCACGAGTATCACTCAAAACTGTGGGAGGAAAATGTCAAAGACTCCATTTATGAAATATGTCATTTCGTAGTGTTACCCATGCATCATATGTTGTATGGTTGTGCACCCCCTCGCATTTTAGAGACAATCATGGGAAACCTTAAGGCAGTTGTTGATTGGTTTATTGAGGAAACATTCTCCTATATCAGAGTTTTCGGATGCTCAATTCCTCCTCAAGCGCTTCCGAAATTCCATCCTGACAGACTGGTGTGTAGGGAGGTAGCTTATCAGATAGTAACAGGCGGCATTGGGATAGAACTGAAGACAACCCAGAAGAAATTTTGGCTAGTATTCTCTGTACAAATTGGGAAGTTTTCGCTACTCAACTTGGGTCATTCCAAGGTTAAAGTTGTAGCACTAGAAGAGGTCAAGTTGGTAGATCTCGAACATAAGAAACACGACCCTTATCAAATAGTGGGAAATCACATGGCTCGCTGCAATCTGAAAACATACGAACATGAAAAATCCCCTTGCGATGACATGTTCAAAGAGGCAAGAACCTATGAGGAGGTATTAGACAGGGTACAGGCATTATCATCTGACTTGCAGACCAGTTTTCTAACCTTCTAGAGACACATGCGAAGTGATGTGCCAAAGGTAATGTAGGGAGAATCGACAATCCCTCCTCTAGAAAAAGAAAGCTCTCCCCCAGGTTTCGAACAAGAGGTGCAGGATAAAGAAAATACCAAGGAAAATCCATTGGAGACTAAAACATCTTCGAAAAAATGCATAAATCCCACAGACAGAGAACACAGGAGAAGAAACAAAAAGAGGGTCTAAAACGCATCCCAAGTCTAGTAAATCAATTGCCCCTTCATCATCAACTATTCATATTGATACCCCCAAAACAACAGGGGAAACAAAATCTACAGAGCTGGGTAGTCCCATTGCTTCCTTAACTTTATTACAGTCCACTTCTGGGATCCCTCAGCTGCAAGCCATATATGCTAGTGACCTTGCGACTATCTCTAGAGAAGAGATACCCTCCTCCGATTACTTTTTCAGAAAAAAGAGGAAGGTTGTGTTGAAGCATGAGATGCATCAGAGAGAAGGTACCATGGTAAAGAGGCACAAAGTTCTGGTAGACGGGCAGAACTTGGAAGAAGAAGATTTCACTACAGAGGTAGCAGGCTCTATGGGAGCTTTGGAAACAACCAACCTTTTTACTGTTGAAAATATGAGAACAAGGTTGAAAAAGAGCAATCACTTGATAGCCCAGGTGTAGGGCCAATTAAAAAATACTAAGAAAAACATTAGAGAAGAAATAAATAAAGGTATGGAGTAGGCCAGAGTTGTTGATAAGCAAGAAATTTGATTTCTTAATTCAATTCTATATGAGATGAACAAGAAGGTGGAGACAACTCAAATGCAGGTTATTCAACAAGAAGAACTGGCAAGGCAATTACATGTTAAATTGAACTTGACAGAAGGTCGAGTTATAGATTTGAAATTTTTTCAGGACCATTCACTGGAAGTGCATACAAAGATAGAAGTTTAGCAACAGAAATTGATCTGCAAGGTAGAGATTATTCAAAATTATTTTCAAGAAGTAAGTGAATCCCTTGATAATATTATTTTAAAGGAAAAAGAGGCTAAAGAAGAAAGGACTACTTTTCAGAAAGTAGTTGTATGTTCAGGAAACGAAGAGATATCGAAATCTCCAAAGCTATCTATCACAGAGCAGATCAGAGGTGATATCATGCTCAAAGTATGGGAAACCAACATAAACGAAAGAAAGAGAATAACCAAAGAAATCAAAGATGATTGCGAAGAAATATTTGATTTGTTAGACAAGAGATCATTAGGTATTGGAAGAGATAATTCCACTAGGCTACTAGGATAGATAAACATTGTAAGACATCAGTTGAATTTCAAAGAGAGCTTGAACGAGATTCGGATGGAAATTTCACAACTAAAGGAAATTGATGCTACGCTAATAGACAGGTGGCTGGTGCAGCAAAACCTAAAATTACAGTCAATTAAGTTTGTTGATAAAGGGTTTGAAGACCGGCTTCCAAAAATTCAGAGAAAGTTCTATCTTTTCAAAGAGAAAGATCTCCCAGAGCCTCCTAGAAGTTTTGTGCACTTTCTAGAAAAATGTGTTGAATGTATCGGATCGAAAGTAGGAGATACTTCAATAAAACAATGAAGTATTGTTTTGAAAGTTTATATTATTGAGATAATGGAGAAATAAAAGAAGAGCACACAAATAGTTTAGGTTGTCATTTTGGTAACTGTTAGCCCAAAGGAGTTAGGAAATCACCAACCGTAAAAAATTGACAACTTTGTATAAATAGAATTTCCTAAGACTAAGAAAGGGATTTTTTCTGGAGGCATGGTGATGAAGTAATTATTAAGATTTTCTGAATTAATACGAATGTCGATTGAAGATTCCAGATCTTGTCAAGCCCGAGTTATGTGCTCCTCTGTTGTTTGATTTTCTTTTTCTTTTCATATATCTTATTAATGAATGTTTAGCTGCAATTCAGTACAACCTCTATTGTCATGATTAATTATTCTTGTCATTTAACCATTTACAGTTTTTCCTCTGTATTGGCTATTAGCAGGTACAAGGCGTGTGAATGTTTTAGATTTCAATATCATATGCTTCATTAAGAGTTCTTTTTCGTACCTCTTTTCTCCTTTTGTAACAAGTGAGATTCCTCTTTAATTGATTCCTCACTTCATTCAACAACTTTATGTTTTCTTTTCACTTCATGCATATTCCCTCTTTAAAATTTAACTTAGATACAGGAAACGACCTTTAATTTTGTCATGTTATTAATTCATATTTTGATGTTATTCTTACATATTTTGAACCAGAAATTGCAAACCCTAAAAGAAAACACAGGAATTTATCTCTCAAATCTTTATCCCTCATGACTGTACCAGTTACAAGACAACCGAATATTGAACCCGACCTATCAAACCAAACAAGTATCGCTTTAAATTTATTCAACACCATCTTACAAATAGCTAGCAACTGGGTTGAGTTAGAACGTTCATGGGAAGCAATTGATATGGATATCAACACCCAGGAAAATTGGGAAGCTAGAGAGAGACAGTTACAAAAGTGACCCTAGCCTATCCTTGTATAACTTACTTTTTATCTCTTAGCTCTCTCTACCTTTTTCGGATGCCTTGACAGTATACTTGAGAGGCTTAAAGTATAAACTTAGGAACAACACGTCCCATGTAGATATCTTAGTTGTTGGTTGTGGAATTTCCACCTTTTCTTAAATATCTTCAGTATCCACAACTTCTTTATCATTAAAATATTCTTCCTACTTCCTCGTTTCTCTAGATGGTTGAGTCTCCAACTGAATTTGTTGATTTAGTGGCACATGCTCTTGTTTACAATCAACTTCTAAAATATTTGATTTGATGAGGGGAGATTCATCAAATAGTACATATTTTCTTATGATTGTTTTTTGGGTGGTAGGATCCCACAATATATCCCTTAATTGAATCATCATAAATAAAAAATAAATAGTTCTCTGATCTGGGGTCTATAACTTAGAACATTTGTTTTTAGCAGTAAGATCATAAGATTCACAACCCAAAATTTTTAAATTTGAGTAATCACAATAATGGCACGTACATACCTCTTCGGGAATTCTACAACCTATTGCAATTAATGGTGACTAATTTACCAAATAAAAAGTAGTAGTGATTGTTTCTTCCCAAAACTCTTGTTGCAAATTGGCAATGTTGAACATGCTCCTTATTGTTTATAGAATAGTCATGTTCATGTGTTTTACCAGGCCATGTTTTGGGGGAGTATATATTGTGGTTTTATGCCTTTCAATCCCATCTTCTTTGCAATATTTTTCAAACTCCAAAGAGTGAATTGGCCTCCATTATTGGTTCTTAAACATTTCATTGTTCTGACGGTTCTCTTTTCAACTAATATTCTAAATTTTTTAAATACATTAAAGACATCATATTTTCCTTTTAGAACATAGACCCACACCTTTCTAGACAAATCATATATCATTGTTACAAAATATGACGATACTCCAAAAGAAACTATAGGGGATGGCCCCCAAACATCTGAATGGACATAATCTAAAATGCATTTACTTATATTATTGTCTACTTAAATTTTTGTCTGCATTGCTTCCTAAAAATACAATGTTTGCATAAATTCAAATTCAAAGATTTTAAATTTAGAAGTAATTTGCATTTTATCAATACTTGTATCCCTTTATCACTCATATGACCTAGTTGTTGATTCTATAAATGAGTATATTCATTTTCCTCCTTAGATACCATTGTTGATTCGTTTATTTGAGTACTCTTGTCAGCTTGTAAAGGTTTCCAATATTTGTAGCCTTCATAATCACCAAAACCTCCCTAGACATCTTTAGTGCTCTACCTTGACCTGTAAATTTGTGACCTCCACAATCCAAAAACTCCTGAAGAAATTAAATTATTTCTTAGTTTAGATACATCTCTTGCATATGTCAATGCCCTTACAATACCATCAAACATATTAATCTTAATGCTCCCAACCCCATCAATCTTACAAGAAACATTGTTTCCCATAAGAACAATACCACTATCAACGTCTTGGTAAGAAGAAAACCATCTCCTATGTGGACACATGTGATGTGAAGCACTAGAATATAATAACCAATATTCATGATATTGTGATGCAGGAGCATCGCCCACGTCAAGCGGACCAGCACGGAAGCGGGAGACAGCTAGACAGCGCCAGAACAAGTTTTGGAAACACCTTGATATTGTTGTGCCAACCATTAATGCGTAGAGTTAATGAAGCGCACTTTGTATATTGTAATGGACCTTGAGCGGATAGCTCATGTCCTTAGGTAGATGAGGCATTTAAAATAGTTAATGATGGTAGATAGGAATTTAATTCTAGATTTGATAGTTTAGAGCTCGAGAGGGAAAACAGATATAGACACCCTCCTCTGTACATTGTAACATAATTCTGGATTATGAAGCAGAAGAGAAGAGCAGCAGAGAAGTGTATGAAGAACTTCCATGTACAGATATTGAATCAATAGAAGAAAGCTTTGATTTAATTCCATGGTTGTGTTATTCTCTGTGTATTGTTGATATTATGCTCATGAATGTTTGCTTCTTGTCATACATTTGCTTTTATATGCTGTGTATGTGATTTCATGGATGAAGTGAAGTCTGGAAGAATAAGGAGTTAGTTTCAATTGTTTCTCTATCTTGAACCGAAGGATTCCTGCAAGGAGTGCAGTTGAATTTGTTCGCAAGGGGTGCGTGACTGTAGGGTTCAAGTAGGGATAACTTTTGTTCTAAGTTCCTCGAGGTGCAAGTTGAGCACAGAGCCATGCAAGGCGTGCGCAGGCCTAGACAAAGTCTCATAGTTGCAATCCTGAGCAAAGAGAGTAAGACTGCTGCTGCAGGTAAGTGCGCAGAGTCGAAGAACTTCAACACTTAGGGTGTTTGAATATTTGCCACAAGGAGTGTGTGCAAGAGCTTCTTCCTGAGGGAATTAAAGTCATCAAAGCTCAGGAGGGTTAATCCTTTAAGGTTGTTGAAGGGCAGTGGAGGGAAGTTGCGTGAGCAGGTTGAACGGAAGAGTCGTAGGTTGACGAACAAATCTCGTGGAGAGACACTTCGTGTTGTAGGTTGCGTACAGAAGAACGGACAGACGAAATTCTCTGGGGAGATTTCACGAAGTTTCAAGGGCCATTGGATCTTACGGAGGTGCAAGAAGGCTACAGTGTAGGAGTGGAGGAAGGTTCGAAGCTCGGGCGAGCGGGAGTCGTCGATCGAGATCACGAGGAGCATGGATTTTACTCGTGCATCGGCATATCGAGAGTTCGTGAGGTAAGACTCCAACTCTTTAAATCGGAAGTCGCGATATAGCGAGACGCGAAGTCCCAATGATTGCATGGATAGTGTGGGCCACAGCAGGGTGACGTGACAGGTGACGCGGGATATCGACGTTTCGGCATCTCAGGCATCGGGAGCCGACGGGAAGGTTGGTTGACCTCACAAGTAGCAAAGTCGCGAGAGTGCGAGATCGTGAATTTCGGCAT
>JASDQU010314787.1:0-13449 GCA_032191745.1 Picea mariana
TTGATAGGGAGAGAAAACCCAATTGTCATATAAGCATAGTCGGGAACCCCCTATCACACAGGGGTTAAACACGAGGTCGTGTGCAGGGGAGAAATGGAGATTACCCCTCTGAGGCTTAACCAAACGTAGTGGAATGAGTGTATACTAGGGGTTTTTCCTGAAGTGTCACTGACTCATTCAGTATCGATGGTTTGTGAATCTAGAATCTGTTCGAGGTCCTCTGGAATCTACTAGTCCACTTGTCCTTAGTCCTCTGGAAGAATTACAGACTTGATATACTTCCCATACATTCGATCTCGATTGTCGACTATACCTACCCAGAGAATGATTATGAGTTGGTAACATTAGTGGCCTTCATATTCAAGGTTCATACATGAGGTGGCGACAAAGGGGAGTATTTTTTGTACCTGGGTCAGACATTGGTCAAACTCACTCGGGCTCCTTATAGGGTAACCCACGGATAGACTATGAGGGAACTTGCACCAAGGTGTAAGTCTATTAAGCAGGTTGCCAATGTAATTGATCCACCCACTCTATCCCATCCCCTTCTCACTTTGAACCTACGATGTTGAATTTCATCACCAACTAGCACATCACTATGAAAATGTTTGTTTGTTTGTTTGGTTTGCTTCATAGATTTGTTTGCGTGTGTTGTTTGTTTTTCCATAGAAAACCTTAGTGTTGATTTTGTGTCTATGGTGTCAGTTCCTGGAATTACCAACAAAGGGACACATTTTCCCAGGACACCGTTTGTTTCTCCCTATGTGGGTGTTCCTCCTTATATCTCCACTTTGACTCTTCCTGGACTCATTATAGGGTTACTGATCTGGTTGTTTTCCACTCCAGTAAACGTAAATGATCCTAGTGCTTCAAATGTAAGTACTCCAACCCAATACCATCAACCTCATGTTGATCCTCTACCTTCTTCACCCATAGGGTCTTCTTCCCATTCTTCCTCTTTGCCTAGTGAAATATCTGCAACTAGTAACCAAGTTTATAAAAAGAAGAAGAAAAGGAAGATTAAGAAGAAGAAAAATAATCTAGGGGAGGGACTTCTAACCGCTGCAGGCCATGTTGGAAGCGATCAAACAACAATTGTTCATCATGTTGGGAGTGTTGATAACGTCGAAAATTCTTCAAATTCACATCACAAACCCAAATTCCATTGCAAGATTTGTAAGGGTGACCACCTTCTTAAGGATTTGCCTGGTATTACCAAGGTTGTAGAAGTGTGGTCTCATTGTCATAAACCCATGCCGTCAACAGTTGCCGGTCATGCTGGTAAAAAACTATCAAATAGTGATAATAAGGATAGGAGTATGAAGGGTAAAGTCAAATTTCCTTTTTTGTTATGGAAGGAGATGCACCGCACCTACCTTTTTCCTCACATTGATGAAGCTTTGTATTTGTTGGAAAATATTGTTGATGTCCAACAACCACTTATGTCTCCCAACCTATCATTGGTTGATGAACTGTTCAATCCGGTTCCATCATTGGTTACTCTAGTTGATCAGGTGATCCATATGGTTCAATCATTAGTTGAGTCAGTCGATCAAGTGATCGGTGTGATTTCAATTTTGATCAATCCCACTCTCCCCTCAGAGAGTGAAATCAAAGTGGTCATTCCAACACCACCCTTGGTTGATCCCACTCCTTCTTTGAAGAGTGAATATGTCAATCAAGTATTTCTTGTTTATACATATTCTTCTGGCATAGGGGGCACTTCACCCATTCCAATGGAAACCCCTCCAAGTAATGAGGCCATTCTTTTAGATTGGGGTGCACTACTGGAATCTCATCTCCCTTCCTATATACCTTTTCAAATCATTATTCAGGCTTTTGGTAGGGATGTTCCTCGGACTATTATCAATGACGGTGCATCGGTTAGTATCTTATCCTCCATTTCTTGGCAATATTTAGGTTCTCCTCAGCATGCGTCGGTGACTCAGAATCTATTGGATTTTAACATAACGGATAGTCAACCTTTAGGGATCCTTCCTTAGTTTTCTATTACTTTGGGAGGGAAAATTGTCTTTATCGATGTGATGGTATTCCACGACCCCTTGGATTTTAATATCCTCTTCAAGCGAGACTATTTTTATGCTATGAAGGTTTTTGTTTCCACGATATTTTGTTTGATGTGTTTCCCTCAAAATGGAAACATGGTGACCATAGACCATCTTTCATTCATTGGCCCTCATACAACGGTCAGCCATCCGACTTTCATGAATGGCCCTTATATGCTAGTGACATCTGCCCCATCGTAGGTAAATTATGTGGAAACCTATCACATGCATTCAACTCCTAAATAAAAGGAATATCTCCCATATTTTGATTTAGATCTGGTAGTTGACTAATCCAAAAAAATGGATCTAGGAACCAAAATGGGTCCAAGAAGGCCTAAAACCAAAATTTCTCAAAATCACTTCAAAATGGACGTGTGTGTAGGCCTCATCATTACAAACCCAACGCAACTTGAACGGGCTCAAATGGACACCGTATGCGAAAGATATCATGATCTGTTCATTTTTTCAAATAAGCAAAATTTTGCTAACTGTACAGTCCGTACAATGATGACATGGAAGCTAACCGTACAGTCTGTACGGTCGTACAATGATGTGGCAGGTTTGCTGACTGGGTAGTGATGGTTGACAGGTGGGTGAGTCACATTTGGACATGTGGCATACTTGTGGGTGAATTTAATGGTGTCGCGTGGCCCAGTCATGGGCTGCCACGTGGCACCCCTCCATTGGTTGGTTGTATGGGAAAAATTGTATGGACTCCGCAGGAGTCGAACCCTTGACCTCTGGTTCAGGTGAGCGCTTTGGTAGGGTCAGGATACCATCATGCCCACATTAGTTCTTGTTATATAAGGTTTAAAACTTATATTTAAACTTGCCACAATATAATTCGGACGGAGAAAAGGGTTGGGGCCTAGCCCCAGCCCCCGACACAAACTCGCATACAACTGTTACGATATGACCATGGCCTACTCTTTTATATGGTTGGCGCAGATTTATGGGGTTAGTGTTGGTTGGTTAGGCTAGCCTGTTGATTAGGGCGGGTAACCAGGGGCTAAACAACCAAGGGTCTAACCATTATGGCGCATGGATGCATAAGGGAACGACCATATGGCCCGGTGCATACGACCAGGAGCCAGGGCCGGAGGGGGCCAACTAACCAGCACCAACGCTTGGCCAAATGGAGGGTGCGCACATGACCAAGGGCCCGGATTTTGGGGGTTACACCCTATTTTGGCCCAAAAAGTGGGTTTTGAAACTTTATTATATGATTTTTAGTGATTTTTCAGCCAGTTTTGAGAGATTTTGGCCATTTTTGGAGGATCTGGAGCTCTTTTTGAGGCCATATCTTGGGGGGAAGTTGGGAGTTTGCTGCCAACTTCAAGCCTATATAAACCAGAGGTTMTTGACATCCTTAAGGAGGTTCAKAAGARGAGAAATGTTGAATAATTGTAAAGCCAAAGCCATTTTTATGCAGGGAAGTTGTTGAGGRGAGAAACTTTGCRGGCCWTTTATGGGAGCTTTGTTCATCCATTTTCAGTGTYGTSAGTTGTGATGGGTTCTTGAGATCTAKCATAACACARAAAGATCAGTTTGTAATCCATTTGGMACTTTTATAATGTACTTTTGAATCTTTGAAGAG
Organism: Picea mariana; assembly: GCA_032191745.1. Classification (NCBI taxonomy): domain Eukaryota; kingdom Viridiplantae; phylum Streptophyta; class Pinopsida; order Pinales; family Pinaceae; genus Picea; species Picea mariana. Next base: position 3,664 of record JASDQU010314787.1, read on the forward strand.
AAATAAGAAAGCCTCRCCCAYTGAGACWAAGGCCCGAAGACGTAGGCAATATTGCCAAACTCCGTTATCAAGCTTTGTGTTATGGTTTGCTGCTCTTATTTTTCATTTTATGTTCTTTACATGTTSTAATGGCTRCAACATACTTTCATTAATCTCMTTCTTCACTTAATTCCTAATGGTAAAATAACTSATGCAAAATACTTAACCAAGTCATTAAAAGATCTTTTCAGATCAAGTGGTATTAGAGCTAGTTGACSGTTGGTTTTTGAKTTTGCATGATTACCAGGGAAAMGATGAATCATGGTRAAGGAKTTTTTKTTGAAGAGAATCCTGAGATTGRATCAAGAAAGTGGACATATCAAAGTGAGAAAATGGCAGCTAAAGAGGAACTTTCTCAAGATGAGAAGGATTTTCGAAATACTCTCTTTTCCATGGCAGAGATGGTGAAAGTGTTGTATGAAGATTACTTGGAATGAAAGAGATCGGTTCAAGGTAAACCTTCAAATAATGACAAAAGAGAAGAAGAATTGAAGGAATTGCCTTCTACACCTGATTCAGAAATCATCTATGAGGTATGCAGTGGAAGTAATTCATCAATTTCACATTGTTCCCATCAAGATGGTTCTTTTGGTGCATTTGAAAAACATACAAGACATATAGGTTTGAAATTGCTAACCAAGATGGGTTATGAAGGAAAGGGCCTTGGAAATAAGGGCCAAGGTATCTTTAATCCCATAGAGGTTGTGGAAATACCTCTTTATTTAGGATTGGGATATGGTGAAGAGGAGATTGGAGAATGCTCCAAAACATTGGAAGCAAGTGATGCTTCAAATGACCAGCTTAAGTCATTGTGAGAACAATTCACGAAAGGTGATGGTGTATCACTCCATGATGGTGATAGTGAATGCAAGTCATCTCCAAAGAAAAGTGAAGATAAGAAAGAAAGGTATACTGGTCATGGTTGTTCCAAATCTTTTTTTGATTATAAAAAGGATAATCATGTAATCCAAAACTTTTGGAATATGTATCCTTGTATGTTTTGTCATTCACCCAAGCATTGTGTGGCCAAGTGTTAGAAGAGAAAATATTTGTACAGGAAATTTATTTCGACCAGGAAGGAAACACGACATAAAGACTCAACTCCACAATGGAAGAAATAGAAGGGAAAACAAGTTTGGATGTCGAAAAACCCCTGTACTTATTGCAACAAGGGTGGGCATCAAAAGGCTAAATGTTGGAAGCTTAATACGTAGCTTCGTCCAAATAAGGACAAAAATATTGCACATGTACTCACAAAGCAAGAGGAAGTACCAGAGAAGCAAGAGGAACAACATGAAGGAAAGAAACCATTCATTTGGTTTTACCAAAAGTGGATGTCACATGTTCATTGTATTTTGCTTCCATTAATGTAATCACACATGTTGTAATGATGACCGGTTATAACATCATTTTGTACAACATAGTGTTTTGTTTTATCCTTATGAGTATGTAATCAGTAAGGTAAAGTTTGTAACCTTTTGGAGAACCAAAAGGTCTTAGTGGGGAGGATTGATCCAAAAAATGGATCTAGGAACTAAAATGGGTCCAGGAAAGCCTAAAAATAAAAGTGTTCAGAATCACTTCAAATCGGACGTGTGCATAGGCCTCGTTCTTATGAACCCAATGCAACTTTAACAGGCTCAAACAGACAACGTATGTGAAAGATATCATGATATGTTCATTTTTCCAAACAGGCAAAAAATTTTGTTGATTGTACAGTCCGTACAGTGTTTCCGTGGCAGTTGACCGTACAATCTGTATGGTCGTACAGTGATGTGTCAGGTTTTTTGACTGGTAAGTGATGGTTGACATGTGGATGAGTCACATTTGGACACATGTCATACTTGTGGGTGAATGTAATGGTGCCACGTGGCCCAGTCATGGGCTACCACATGGCACCCCTCTGTTGGTTGGTTGTATGGGAAAAATTGATCGACTCCATGGGAGTCGAACCCATGACCTCTGATCTAGGTGAGTGCTTTGGTAGGGTCAGGCTACCAACCTTCCCACATTATTTATTTTTATATAAGGTTTAAACCTTATATAACTTGCCACAATATAATTCGGACGGAGAAAGGGGCTAGGGCCTAGCCCCAGCCCCCAACGCAAACTTGCATATGACCACTACCATATGACCATGGCCTACTCCTTTATACGGTTGGCACATATTTATGGGGTTAGCATAGGTTGGTTGAGCTAGCCCAGCGAATAGGGTGCATAACTAGGGGGCTAAACAACTGGGGGTCTAACCATTATGGCACGTGGAGGCATAAGGGCATGACCATATGGCTCGGTGCATATGACCAGGAGCCAGGACCGGAGGGGGCCAACGAACCAGCACCAACGCTTGGCCACATGGGGGGTGCGCACATGACCATGGGCCCGAATTTTGGGGGTTGTGCCCTATTTTGGCCCAAAAAGTGGGTTTTAAAACTTTATTATATGATTTTTAGTGATTTTTCAGCCAATTTTGAGAGATTTTTGCCATTTTTGGAGGATCTGAAGCTCTTTTTGAGGCCAGATCTTGGGGGGAAGTTGGGAGTTTGTTGCCAAATTCAAGACTATATAAACCAAAGGTTCTTGACAGCCTGAAGGAGCTTCAACAAAGGAGAAATGTTGAAGAATTGTAAAGCCAAAGTCTTTTTTATGCAGAGAAGTTGTTGAGGAGAGCAACTTTGCACGTCATTTCTGGGAGCTTCGTTCATCCGTTTTCAGTATCATCAGTTGTGATGGGTTCTTGAGATCTAGAAGAACACATCCAAATTAGTTTGTAATCCATTTGGCACTTTTATGATGTACTTTTGAAGCTTTGAAGATAAATAATAAAGCCTCACCCACTGAGACAAAGTCCCGAAGATGTAGGCAATATTGTCGAACTCCGTTATCATGCTTTGTGTTATGCTTTGTTTCTCTTATTGTTAATTTTTTGTTCTTTACATGTTCTAATGGTTGCAACATACTTTCATTAATCTCCTTCTTCACTTAATTCCTAATGGTAAAATAACTCATGCAAAATACTTAACCAAGTCATTAAAAGATCTTTTCGGATCATTAACATTGTGATCTCTTCGATAGGGCTCTTAGATCCTAATCCCCCTACCTCTATCATGTCCCTTGACATGTATTCCTTCCAGAGTATATTGTAATCCCCCTACCCCTATCGCAGCCCTCGTCATGTATTCCTTCTAGAGTATATTTCTTCCATCTAGCGAAGATCTCTTGTAATCCATGACTGAGGTTACTTGTATTCCTTCTAGAGCATTGTCCTCTTGGAATCCATGATCAAGTAGAGGTATTTGAGCATAGTTTACTTGTTGATTTAAAGATTGTTAAGAAATGAAACCAGTTCGAGAAGAGTTCTCATTTTTGTGTCAATCTCATTAAAAAATGAAACAGATGTATGGGAATCAACCCCAAAGGTTATGAGCATAGTTTACTTGTTGATTTCAAGCTCGTTAAAAAATGAAACTAGTTCGAGCAGAGTTCTTGTTTTTGTGTCGAGCTCATTAAAAAATGAAACATAGGTTTGGGAATCAACCCTAGAGGTCATGAGAAAATTTATTTTCCTATGTCAAGATCGTTAAAAAATCAAACAACCGCCTCTCCTATTCAGTCAAGTCCTTCGCCAAATCTCGTATATGTTGAGTCGAGTCTTTCCCTAGATCTCATAACTTAACCTTCATTTCACACACCTTTGTTTGTTAATCCTTTTTCTCCATCTGGTACAAAAAATGGTGACAACATAAGTGTCGATAGATGAAATGAATCTTTGGGGGCAAGATCTCAATCCTCTAGACATCATGCTAGAGCAATACCAATAGCTTCCATCACACAACTGGGGGAAAAGTACCAACTATCCATGGGTCTCGTTCAAAACCTTTGGACATTACATTGGGAACTCTTTGGATTTTTCTTTAAGCTCTTTTTAGACTCCCTAAACATGAAAAGATTGTCAAGTGATCTTTCTTCCTTTCACGCTCGTTAAAATTTTTGAAAGGGCATATTTTGAGTGGCAATTTATCTCTTTTTCGGCCTCGTAAGATTAATTATAAAAAAGGAATACTCTAGTCAAGAATGACTAGAAGAGTTCTCCCCTGTATTGTTTTACACTTTTTTCGGGCTTGGGAGACTAAATTTACGAAAAATTCATCCATGGAGTCATCTTTAAGTTCTTTTCAGATTCTCTAAACATGGAAAACCATCGAGTTTAACTTGTTTGGACTCGTAAAACTATGCAATGAAGGACCCATCTGGGGATGAACCCTTACTTCTTCCATTTCGTTAAACATAGGAAGAGGAACTTACCGAAGGTGATTTATACCGAGCATCTTTTGTCCTCCTCAAGTTTGTTAAATAAGAAAGGGGTACTCATCTATCTGGATTGGGGAAAAATTGAAAGAAGTGGGTCAAATTTTTGGAATCCGTTATGGTAGTTATTATTGTCACCCTTGAACATGGCACCTGTTTGTGTCTTGTCATATAGTTGGGTAACCTACTTGTCTATTATTCATACCAATTTCATGTATCGCCATACTTTTTCATTCAGTCGAAGAGTGATCTTATTTTCGTTACATTACGTTCTTGGTACTCGTCGAGTCAATGTTGCCAAGTCAGTTTCTGTGATTCATAATATTCAAGGTAAGTTTCACTTCAAACCAATCCATCTGAAGTATTTCTAATTTTCATTTCCTATGTCATTCCATACTCATTCGATTCACCATGTCACATCACTTCCCTGTGTCAGTTTCATTTCGATGATGGGGGATACATCAAGGCCCTCCTTTGACGAGTCTTTTCTTGTCGGCTTCAGCACATTATCCAAGAATTAAACTTAGAAACCAGTTAGTACCTTGGTACCTGCATGCCTCAATGGAAGGCCTCCTCTCTTCCAACAGTAGGTTTACATCAATGACCTATGATCGGATGATTCCACGAATGTTTGACATCATCTCATTTATTCACATTCGATGGAATGTGCTAAGGTACCTTGGGAGTCATTGACATCATTGGTGATTTGTCTCGCACTTGTTAATGGTTTACATCAATGACTAGTAATCAAGTGGTTTCTACCATGTTCGACATCAAATCATCTATTCACATAGCTATGTTTGTACCTCATTGAGATTGGGACGAAGACCCTAGGTTGGGCATTCACTCTATTATCTGCTTTGCCCAGGATACGATGGAGATCATTTTGATCATACAAAATATCTCAGTACAATCATTGTGCTGGTAATATTACTTATATATATCTATATATATATTGTCACATAGATCCACATTGTATTGGTGTGTGGCTATGTTTTGTCATATCGTAGATCCACTATGTATTTTTCATGGCTACGATTAGTTCATGTCATGGAGGTATGGATCCACATTGTATCTTTGGCGTCCATGTCCTTTGTCAATATTCTCGTGGATCCACAATGTATTGGTCAACGACCATGCTTTGATTCATCTTGCATTCCGAGCATATGTATGCATGCCTAAAAAATGGAACGTATTTGTATATTGACTGATAATTGTTTGCAGCTTCTTCCAAGTTCTCCTACTTCGGCACCCTTGAATTGAAGAATTTATAAATTGTTTCGGCCATCAGCTTCTCTTCTGACCTCACACTTTAGGGGGGCATCTGTTACACATCAAAATGTCACACTTGAGTTACGCACCTTAAGTGTCGCAAGTGCCACAAGCGTCACAAAGTGACATATGCACCTCAGTAAGTGTTGCATGCATTGTCGCAAGTTTCATATGCACCTTCCCAAGTGTCACATTCACTTTGTGAGGTGTCACCACCCCTTGACACAATTAAAAAAAATTGTCACAATCCCTAAGTCTTGTTAGAAGAAGAAGCCCCATCATTCCAAAGTTGAAACATACCTTTTCTTTGGAAAAAATAACCAAATCTGGGAATTTATGAAGGTGGCGCTCCCCTACCCATACTTTGGGAGTGTTAGTGCTCCATTTCCCTTGTTTAGGGGGTGCCACAACACCATGTATCTCACTATGGGGGAGAGTCATTCTTGTTGAGGAAAAATATGGATCTCCTCTACCTTATTCTATGGGCTAGCTCCTTTAGATTGGGTTAGTTGTGTTCAACTCTCATGCTTGGGATTTAATTTAGGATATGATCCAATCCTTAAGGAGCCATATCCTTAACAGTACCCCTTATTTTCTCATGGTAGTTGTGCCTCTCAAGCCTATATATTGAGGGAATTTCCAAGGTGAAGGGAGGAACAATTGAAGTATCAAACCTTCGATCTCAAAGGAAGCATCTGTGTTTTTCATGTCAAGATTAGTGCAAGGGATGGACGAGGAAATCTTGAAGAAGTGTTACATAATCATCCATGGTTTGTAAGTGCCTCTTTTTCGCTTTCCATTTAATATAGTTGGCCTATTTCCTCCAAGCTTGTGTACTTTTCTCATTAGCTTGTCTATTGCTGCTTTAATCTCCATAAATGAATTTGTTTTGCCTAATCCTGTAGAGTAGGAGATCTTTGTTTCTCTTTGTTGCCTATTGCAGGTGTCAAGTTGCATAAGGGAGTTTGGAGATCAAGCTCAGATTGGAAGCAACGAGGATGAACTTCAAAACAAGGTGCATCACACCCTTTCTCCCTCTCTCTTTCTAATTAGTTTAACAAGTTCAAAGGGATGTTAGTGTCCACTTGTACTTTTTTGTCTTGGTATTAGGGGTCTGTAATCCAAGGTAGGTTTCATCTTTCCATAGGAGAAACATTTTGTAACAGTTGTGTACATTTTCATTGTTAGTTAGATATTATGTGCAGGTATCTTAGAAACTCTACATGGTATCAGAGCCTACAGTCCACTAGAAAGGATCGTCACCAACACTCTTTTGCAGGTAATGAAGACAGAACAAAGCAGTAGGAAAGATGGATTACTCACCAAAAATTATTCGTATGCCTCACATTTTCTCCAAGATCAACGTGTCATACATCTATTAGCCATATCTCAAAATCCGTGGTATGAGTAAATCTGGTTTTGGTTACATAGACGAATTGCATAAGGATGCTCACACTTGCCAAAACTCTCCAATACCCACATCGTAGTTTAGAAGATAAAGATGTTTTATCATATATATAGTTGCCACGAATCCATCAACGATATCGCAAAATCCATGATCTGGGTTGATCTGATTTTTTGTAGAGAGATGCATTGCATATGGATGCCCACGCTCACTAAAAATCTCCAATACCCACATCATAGTTTAGGAGATACAATTGTTTTGTCAGATCTATAGTTGCATGCAACAGATCAACAAAACCTCAGATCGCTACTCCGACAGGCATATCTCACTGATTTCATTCATTGGGACAGAATCATTGTAATGGAGGATAAAGATGAAATTATATCAGCCCTTAAGAGTCTAAATATAAAACTTGTCAAAGAAGTTAGCAAACTTTGAGATGAACAAGGGAAATCCAAGATTTGTCTTCAAAACATTTGTACCTATTATTCCATAGATGCTAAACTCATTTCGATTATAATGAAGAAGCATCAAGCTCAAGTTGATATTAGGACCACCTGCATTAATGAGATGGAGGAGAAAGTCACTCTTCTCAATGAACATTTTTTGGGTGATTTAAAAGAGAAGGAAAATATTTATTCTTATTTGTAGAAAGATCTGCAACAGTCTCTTGCTTCTAATGTCGCTTTTACATTGTTGACCACTATTGAGCTTTCTTTACCAAATTTTGAGTTGCACACTTGTGGTTTTGAGTCAAAATTGATGCATCAGATGGGATACATTAGTGGTGGCCTTGGTAAGGATGGATAGGGGATTGTGAATCGCATTGACCCTGTGATGAGACCAACAAAAGTCGGACTTTTTTGTTGGGACTTTATTGCCAGTAGCAAGTTGTCTCGATATTTTTGTCGTTCAGAATCAATTTTTTCTAGCACAAGAGTCCATCACACAAGATGACTCTTCTATTGTTGACTTGTAGCAGCCACCACCTACACCTCTTATTGATACAACTTTGGAGCTTTCACAACCAACTTCAGTATTAGAGTTGTCAGTATCAGACTCTTCGGGACCAACATCAGAGTTTTTAGCAGCAACAAACTCTTCAGAGTGAGCTTCAGGGTCTACATCCTCCACTTATTGACATCCTCAACATCATGATCGGAGATAAAAAAAAAAATATTCCTGTCAATTATCCACATCCTTGTTTCAATTCCTCTTCTTTCAACTCATTGACAAAGAGGTGTATATGACAACATCTTGGAAAGGTACCTGTTAGTACTTAAATATGTAGAGTTAAAATTTTTACCTTTGGCCAAGATATCATATTTGGTTGTAGAGGTGCTACCGAAAGCATTGACTTTCTGTAGAGTGCATTTGGGCAGCACATGCTATGATTTGGTCTTTAACCTAATAAAATCACTAGAAGCCTGGTGTTAGCATCTACAAAAATTATATTTGGAATTTTGATTCTCGGACTATGTGCAGGCTCCTAATTTTTTTTATTAAAAATATTAGGGTTTTTACATGTCTTTATGAAAAAAAAAATGGTCTTTAAATCCAATCTCCAATTTGACTCCACAATTTTTTACACGTCTTTATGAAAACAATTTTTTACATGTCTTTATGAAAATAAAATCACTAGAAACCTGGTGTTAGCATTTACAAAAATTATATTTGGAATTTTGATTCTTGGACTATGTACAGGCTCTTAATTTTTTTATTAAAAATATTAGGGTTTTTACATGTCTTTATGAAAAAATTATATTTGGAATTTTGATTCTCGGGCTATGTACAGGCTCTTAATTTTTTTATTAAAAATATTAGTTTTTATACATTTTCTTTTATTAGGGTGTTTACATTTCTTTATGAAAAAAAAAATGGTTTTTAAGTCCAATCTCCAATTTGACTCAACAATTTTTTACATGTCTTTATGAAAAATTATTGTTATTTAAGTCCAATCTCCAATTTGACTGCACATATCATCAAGCACCCGACCCGAGACCAAGAGCCATGCATAGATTTACAGGCACCAAGGACCAAGGTTACCAAATATATGCCAAGTCACGAGAGGCACCCGATGAGACTCAAAGATTTGCACTACGCGAAAGGATTATTTCTCTACAATCGAAAATATAAACAATGCATGCATTATTTCCTGGAGTGCATGTAGGATTACTCTCACAACATACGAAATGAAAGCACCAGCAAATGAAATATGGTCGACCATATGCTCTATCATGCATGGAGGCATTAGTTGCAGCATTTTTGACATGTGTAAAGTGAGCCTATCACAGAGAGCACCAAGAAGCATCGAGCTATCGAAGTTTCAAGTGCAGTGAAGAATAGCACCCACGAAAGAGCCCACGAGAAAAGCAAAGTATGCTCAACACGCTAGCTTTTCCAGATCAGCAAATAAATTGTACAAAAGCAACAATTCTTGCAGGATGCACTTTTGTTGCAGAGAAGAAACTGTCACTAGAGTTGTTTGCTAAATGTTGCAGGTTATTTTGTGCTCTTCTCAGACATAGTAAGAGGGAGAGTGGACATTGTATTTCTCTTCTTAGAGACTCATTGTGTATCTTCCTTTTCTTCTTGGAGAAATTTGATCAAGATAGGCCAGAAAAATTGAATGCCAACTTAGTGAAATGTGCAAGCTGGCTTCAATGAGTCTATGAAAATAGGTGTCAAACTACTTGCTAGGATAGTTAATAAAACAAAATATCTACAAACATTTTGTATGGTGGTAGGAGCAATAGAAAATT
>JASDQU010314789.1:906-13418 GCA_032191745.1 Picea mariana
AAATGGAAATGTCTCCTTGGTATATATAGGAGACTAGGAGGTTTAATGGCCTAAAGCCGACATAAATAAAATAACATTACTAATCTAAATTACAACTAATGGCCTAAATCTGACATAAAGAAAATAACATTACTAATCTAATATGCCCCAATTAAGTGGTAATGAGCCAATATTAGGGCTTAACATACCCATCCATAGGATGCCTCCATGCACCTTGGTAAAGACTTGTTTGATGCACATTCCCACATTCTTACCACGCCTGAAGTGCGGTATGCCTAAGAGGTTCATGATGCCAGAATTGTAGAGCCCTATTATCCACTACGTGGGTTCCATGATGGATATTCGTAGGGGTCTTATATCCCCTGTGTCTTCCAAATAAGTTTCCTATGCCAAGTCTGGAAACTTTTATGTATCGTTAACATCATGGTATGAGTATTTAATCTTGGGAACTTTCCCAAGCATATCCTCCACGGTGACCACAACATCCAGGATATATAGGAGTGTGATCTTTGTGACGTCTTGCACCTTTATTTGGCCAATGACTCGGTGGCCTTCCGTCGATGTTTCAGTCATATATTCCTCACCCCCCTAGGAGTCCGACTGATTTGTGATATCCTCGACCACTGCCTCCTCTACATCGTGACCCTATTGTTTGCCCTTCGTTCCCTCAGGTTTGGTCGATACTTCTGGGTTAGGGTTTTTGTTGTCATTCAGGTTTGCAGAGCTCCAACTCATTTCCCCTTGCACATATATTAAGGTTTCCTCCTCTATCCTTGTCAAGATGAGCGACTCTATCACCGATGTGGTGACGTCTTCCAATTCAACTACGTTCTTCGACTCTCTCATTCTTTCTTATATATATTTTGGTTTATTTTCTCTTCATTTTTATGTTTTTCTCTTCCTTTTTCTTATTTTTATACTTTTTATGTATTTTCATAATTTTTGTTTCCTACTTCCTACTATAGATCACTATACACATGGCTTCCTTACTACGCTGCAAATATTGAGAGTTAGTAGGTCGACTATGCTTATACAATTTCAGTCGACTACCATTCACCATTCCTTTCATCTCTTCTCCCCTCAAGTCCTTTAGCTGCATAGGTCCTCCATCTGTGACATACTTCATTTCATATGGCCCTAGCCAATGCATTCTGAACTTACCAAGATGTTGCAAAAAATTTCTTTCATAGAGGAGAACTAGATCTCCCTCCTTAATTCTCTTCTTATTTATGTGTCGGTCATGCCAGGATTTGTCCCTTGCTTTCTGCACCTCTTGGTGGAACCTTGCCAGAATCTTGTCTTCCTCTAGTTCCATCAGTTTAATTAACCTCTCTTGTATTGCACCTCTTTCTGTCATATTTGTAATTTCTACTATGCACAGATTGGGTACAAACAATTCTAATGGCACCACTGCTTCTTGTCCATACACCAACCTGAATGGTGTCTGTCCTGTCAACTTCTTTCATGTAGTCCTTTATGCTGATAATACTGCTAGTATTTTTAAATCCCAATCATCTCTGTTCACATTACAAATATTTGTCAAGGCATTTTCCATAATCTTGTTGAAATCTTCTAGTGTCCCATTTTCTTGAGGATGATATGGGTTACTCTTCTAGTGATAGACTTAAAATTCCTAGGTCATAGCCTGGATGGTGGTATTAATAAAATAGGTTCCTTGGTCACTCATCAGAACACCGGGACATCCAAATATTGTAATCACCTTCTCAAATAAGAAGTACACTATTGTCTTTTTCCTGAACTCCTTGCTGGTGGATTAATAGTTCCAAAATAATATATTTCCTACTTGTCAAATACCTAAAGAGTGACTTTGGGTCTTAGGGGAATCTCATCCCTCATGTTGAGTTTGGTGACTCTCTAACATACATCACAGTTTTGGAAATATTATTTTGCATCTTTATGAATTGTTGGCCACCATAAACCTGCATGCAATACCTTCTACGCGATAGCTTTTCCTGCATAGTGTCCTCTAGCTATACCTTCATGAGCTTCGAATAGAACCATGGGTCATTCATGTTCCAATAAACACCTTCTCAAGATGTTGTCTATGCCCAGCCTATCTAAATGAACTGCAATGAGTTGATAGTCTACAGATTTGACAACAGATTTTTCTTATGCATGGTACTACAATTCTTTGGTGCAACTCCTGTACTTAATAATTCAATGATATCCACAAAGTAATCATCATCTACCTGTATTGAAAATAATTGTGCATCAGGTAAGTTGTCTTCTAAGTTAGTAGGTTCTTCTCCATTGGTTACCCTTGACAAGTGATCTGGTCCTGCATTCAAATTCCCTGGTTTAACTATTACTTCAAAATGAAATTCCTGGAACAATAATAGCCATCTACAGATCCTCCCCCCAACATTGGCTTGTTGACTATATATTTGAGGGCAGAATGGTTTATGAACATTTTAAAATGTTTTCCCAATAAGTAATGTATGAATTTCTGAAGTGCATACACCATGGCTAGGCCTTCTCTTTCTGTTGTGTTGTAATTCTGCTCTGATTCTGATAACTTCTTTCTTGCAAAGGCTATAGGATGATCTAAGTCACCTACTTTTGGCTACACCAGAATTCCCCCAAGGGTTATTTATGATGCATCTACATGCACATGGAATGTATTTTCCCAGTATGGAAACACTAATATAGGTGATTTCACCATCTTCTCCTTCAAAGTATCCATTCCCTACTGGAAATCCTCGTTCCACTGGAATTTGGTTTGATTTTTCAAAAACTTTTAATATAGTACCTTGTATGTCCAAGTGTGGCTCTTAATTGGTGCACTGACTTTGGTGGTGGTAAGTTCACAATTACAACAATCTTAGCAGGGTCAACCAGTAAACCCTGTATGAACACTATATGTCCCAATAGTATCCCAAAAGGTGTGTCGAAAATGCATTTCTTTATTTTTAATGAGATTTGATATTGCATGCATCCTTCCAACATTAGTATTAGCACTTCCACATGATCTTTCAAAAGACTAAAAACAATCCATTCATCCAAATATACTTCTAATAGATTATGTATGAAATATTTAAAGGAAGCTATGACCACCCTTGAAAAGATAGATGGTGCATTCTTCAATCCAAAGGGAATAATTGTATATTGATATGATCCCCATTCTATAGAAAATGTAGTCTTATGCCTATCCTATGGAGCTATTTTTATCTAATGATAACCTGAGAATCCATCTGTAAATGAATATGCTTCATGGCCTCCCACATTCTCTAAGACCTCATTTGTAAAAGGAGTAGGGAAAGGATCATGTAATCAAGTATCATTCTATTTCCTCAAATCTATACAATTTTTTATTGCCCCTTGTTTCTTTTCCTGGACTACCATGGGACTAATCCATTTAGACTCCTCCACTGGCTCTATGATACCAACTTCTAGCATTCGGTCAAGTTCTGCTTTCATTTTTTTCTTATACTCTAGATTCATCCTTTAAGGTCTTTGTCCAATAGGTCTAGCATCTTGTTTAGGGGTATCTTCATCTCACCTATCTCACCCGCTATTCCTTCGATCTATGTAAATATTGTTGGAAACAAGTCATTGTATTCATGTTGTAACTTTGTTATCATTTCTAGTGTCTGCTCATCCCAAGAGTCTCCAATGCTCACCATTTTAGGGTTTTCCTCTATCCCAGTGTTGACTTTATTGACCTTAATTGGTGCAACAAATGCCTCTAAATCTAGAGATGGACCTTCCACCTCTCATTCACCTTCAACCTATGTTATATGAATGTTGTGCGGATCATCTTCATTTGGTGCTTCCTCTGTGACATGATAACATGAGAGTAAGTCTTTGACTTTCTATCTATTCTGTTGTTGATAATATGTGATAATTTACACCTTAGTTTCATCAAAAAATATCATTCCATGTATCAGCTTCAGGTATGAATCAATATTGGGGTCCTCATGCTCAAATGAGAAAGATACCATAAAATTATGTTGTAATATTGTCCATTCTGTAGTGCCTCTGTGCATTTCCTGGTCCATGTACCAGTTACCTAGTATCCCTTCCAATGTATGAATGAAATAATGAGGCCATTCCTTTGGTGGTTTCAACCTCCAATGTGTTTTTCATTTCTTTGGCCTTCTTCATCCATCATATTTATGCAATGTAGTGTTCCCCTGTTCTTCACCAAATCTAATGAGCATTAACCTTTTACACTGATACTAGTCTTGAATTGTTTCCTTATGCATACCCCACCATATTATAGGTGTTTCCTTGAGTGCAATATCCAGGGATAACAACCTATGATTCTCCAAAAATTCTTCCTCATAATTTGTCAGGAATTATTCTAAGTTGTTCAAACCATGAAAAGTGGTAGGTTCCCTTATCTCTATACCAACCCACCTTACTACATAGTCTATTCTTGTGCACCTTATTGTGGAGACTTCATGTAATCTTTGCTGCTAGTTCTCTAGACCTATGTCTGAGTCTGAGGCACACGCTGTAATGATTCTCCAGTTGAGTACCCCATTTGCAGTTGGGTTGACATAATCTTATTCTCACGCATTTGTCCTATATAACTGATTTATTTCTTCCAAGTCCAAAAATGTCACCTCTACAAACCTTTCTCCTTCTGAAGGATCCAATGGTGCAATCGCTCTATATTGTCCTAATTCAAAAGTTCTTTTCTGTGTCTTCAATTTGATCACAACCTAGTTATCAAATTCCTAGTCCAATCCCAGTAATGTTGGGTAGGGTGTTGTACCATCTGCTATTTTTATCACTTCTAAATCTACCATAGTGCATACTCCATCCATGTCTACTGTCACACCTTTAAGACTTCCAATTGGTAATACTCTGTGTTTATTTCCCAATTTCAAATGGACAAGTGAATACCCTAATATGGGCTCCCCCACAAAATGCCATGTATTCTTAGGTAAGAAATTCACTTGAGAGCCTAAATCAAGTATTATATCTCCCATATTGAAATCCCCAATGTTAGCATTTAACCTGAATTCCCTACTTGTTCTTCTTCTCATATGTTCCCTACTTGTTCTTCTTCTCATATGGAGATGATTGACTATATTCTATTATAACTTCCCTTCTACTTATGTGTTGCATATTTCTATAAAATTCTATAATACCTTAATGGATGATGTGTCATTCAATGACTTAACACAAGATTGCAAAAATGTCTTTATGTTACTTACTTTCTCTAAAGTTTGTCCTTTTCTTGTGTGATCCATTGAAGATGGCATCTCGTACATTGGTGGATCCCGATTTTGTTGCGCAATTGATGTAGACACAATGTTCTCTTTCAAAATTTCCTTTGTGGCTTCCTTAAATGTCTCATTTTCTTTTCACGCATCAAAATAATTTTGTGGTTCAATATTCTTATTTACCCACTGGTGTTGAGATGGATATTGTTTTGTTGCACAAACTCTCATCTTGTCTTCTCCTTGAGTAACTATGTTGATGATGTTCCCATCATCCCTGGCTTCTAAGGACATCCATTGAACATTTTGATTGTTCTGGTTTTCTTTTTTCCTGAATTTTTTCCATTAGTGTTGGGAAATCTTCTGTGTCGTGGTCTTTTGCGCGACAATACATACATGTCACAGGTCAAAGTGGACAATCTCTTGCATAATGTATTGGTTTTTTACAATTGTGGTAGAATACTGGCCCTCTGCCTCATCCAAATTCTCCTCTTCCTCAGCCTCCACCTCTGAATCCACCTATATCTCCTAGTGGTGAATTGTATTGGGGTATCTAGTTATATTGCATGGGATTATACTGTGGCTATGCATTGTTATACTACATATGCACGAGATTAAATTATAGTTGCACATTATTGAACTATGGTGTAGCATGGCCAATCATAATCTCTTACACCCTGTAGGTGTTTGAAGTTCTTTCTCTCATCAATTCCATCATTCTACAGTCCTTGTCATCATGACCCATTGATTTAAAAAAATCGTAGTTAGAGATTTTTGGCATTGTCTTATACTTCTGCATCATTGGAAAATGATATGGATCATGCCTGTGTGTCTTAAAAATATCACACCATGGTCCTCCTATTGGCATGGGGTTTGGAACCCCTACTTCCAAGTATTGCACAAAGGTTGGACATTGATTCTTATGGTGTCCTTTTGTCCTACATAACGTACACCAACAACTTCTCTCTTCTATTTCCCCTTATTCTAGTTCAACTGAAATGTCATATTCTTCAGATCCTCTTTTGACACTTCTACTGCTGGATCTTTCTATTGATATTGGTTTTCTTCTAGCTGCAGGGCTACGTCTAGAGCCTCTACCTAACTTTGGAACTTTTGTTGTCTCAAAGGATACTTCAAGTGTGGTAATAGTGAGTTGTCAAATAACTACCTATGCTACATCTCAGTGATAGAGTATTTCAACTTACCTTTCAGATGTTTGAACCTTTGAACAATCTCCCAGATAGACTCACCTGGTTTATGCCTGATCTTAATAATTTCATTCATGTGATGGTCTTCTGAGCTTGGCTTATGAAATTCATTTACCAGTAGCCTTTTCACCTCTGTGACAGTCTTAGGTGCTCGTTGTGGACTGTTTACATCTAGGATCATGTACTAGTCTAGCACGTGGTCTCTGAGTGTTATAGCTAACTGTGTGACTTTTGTATCCTCGTCTGTGACCTACTTTGCTACCCAAAACTTTTCACAGTTAAATAAATGATTTTCAGCGTCCTTTGATGCCTCGCCTAAAATTTTTGGTAATATGATAGTGGAATCTACTCCTACCATTTTGAACTATGTCAAACTACTACCTTTGCGCAGTGTAGATAATTGGTTGTTATTTATTGAACTTGCACCTCTAGTTGGTTGTATTCTACTAAAAATGGGTTGTCTAAATGTTGGTGTTCCTTCAAGTGTATTAGTTTCACATGGGGTTTTAGGTTCCACACTGACTATGATTTGTATTGGAGTTCTTCCTTTTGTTCCCAACCTTGGACCTATTTTTTCCTTTCATATTTTGCACCCAACATTTCCTCAATCTTCTCCACATCCCAGATATCCTCTACCTCTTCCTCATCGCTCACCAAGCCCTCTCTGTCGGCTATGTCCCTATTTTTGTTATTCATCTTACATTGGTAAGGTCTTGTTGGCAGAGGTGCAAACCCAGGGTTCAAATCCAAGAGCTCACCAACAAGACCTAGCTACCGGCCCTTTTGAAAACGCCTGCGAGGCAGATGCACTCTCACCCAAAGTAGCTATGTGGGGGTTGCAGGACAGAGATGTCTACAACTGGAAGGAATCTAAAGTGGGTTCAAAGTAATCGACACACAACAATCTAGTATTCTTTATCTTCCTAGGATCTACTGCGCAAGATATAGCTATCATATCTAACACAGTAATTCAATAGAAATATACCAATAACAAAAAATAGAACACCAATCATAGATACAACACAAGATATATGTGGTTCACCCTCTCTCTAGGGCTACGTCCATAGAACTATGCTTTATAATGTATTAAGATGAAGCATACAGTTCTTGTCTATGCTCTTAGCTAGCAAATCTTCTTTCTTCTCCTCTCTATTTCTCCCGTCCCTGCGCACCCATCTGCAGGGTTGATCTTCACACCCACCTAAATATCTTATAATACCAGAAGGCTCTCGTACTCAACACTTCTCTCTCTCAAACAATAGTCCTTACTTGATCACATAATAGTAATGAAATCTCAACCAACCTAGTAACAACCCATCCAAGGTCCTCTAGACCTCTATTTATACATTAAAAACACTCACTGACATCCTTAAGCCGAGACCTAGGTGTCAAAAACCTAGATACAAAAGCCCTAGGTCAACTTGACCTCTGTTTTCAGGGCTTCGCCAGCCTGTCTTTCCTTCCTTCTCGTGTGGTGCTCCAAAGCATCCAACGATGGCTTTTTCCTCTTGCTGAGTTGTCCACGATCCTTCTTTCTTTCTAATATTCCATCCTTGATCTCCTCATCCAATGAATTGCTTCCTTTTAATTCTCTGTGTCTTTTCTGCTCTTTTGCTCACTTCGACCTAGTAACAGTCACCGTGTCTTCCGCACAGTTCACATTTTGAATTTTCTTCCTTGATCTTCACTTATTTTCATAACTAAGGGCCAACAGGCCCACAAAACTCACCTATGTCTCATCCTGAGGCACTTCAGATCTAATTCTTTTGTTTTACTTCGACTTCAAACTGCGCAGTGCATCCTTTGCTTTATGCTCTATTCCTCCTCTCCTTCCTTATGCATACTATCTTTTTTGTGTCTGGTACCCAGTTTCAACTGCACCTAGTACCTAGACCCTTTTCCTTATGTTGTTATGTAGAGTTGTGAGGTAGCTAGTTGTCATAGTAAAACTTCAGCCATCTCCCATTCACTAATCCTTCCTTCTATTCTCCCTTTAATTTCTTCAACTGCGTAGCTCCTCCTTCTGTAACATAGGCAATCTCATATGGCCTGAGCTAATGCATTCTGGACTTTCCAGGATGTTTTATGAACTTACTATCATATACCAGTACTATATCACCTTGCACGAATGCCTTCTTCTTGATGTGCTTGTCATGATAGGCCTTTTCTCTTTTCTTTTGCACCTGCTGATGGAATCCTGCAATAAATTTGTCTTATTCGATTTTGACCAACTGTGTAGGCCTTTCTTGAACAACGCCAGTGTCATCCATGTATATAAAGGCAACAATACTTAGGCTTGGTACCAGGTATTCCATCGGGACAATGACTTTGAGACCATATACCAACTTAAAAAGGGTCTACATTTTTAGCTTCTTGCAAGTGGTTCTATAGGCACATAGTATTGTTGGTACTCTTAACTCCTAGTCATCCTTGTTCACACTGCAAATATTCATTAACGTTGTTTCAACGATCTTGTTGAATACTTCCACTGTCCTATTTGCTTGTGGATGGTAAGTTTTGATTTTCTGATGGTGGACTGCAAATTTCTCAGTCGGGGATTCAATTGTTTTATTTATGAAATGTGTGCCTTGATCACTCATAAGGATATTTGGGAATCCAAACCTGGTTATGATGTCATCAAATATGAATCGCGCAACTGTATTTTTAGTACAGTCCTTAAATACTCTTGCTTCATCCCATCTGGTCAAGTACTCTATCACAGTGATTATGTATCTGGCTCATGTGTACTTTCCTAGTGGGTTTATAGGTCCCGCAAAGTCAATGGCCCATTTCACAAATGCTTGTAGGGTCAAATATGGTTCTAATGACATTTCATCTCTTTTGGAAGGTTCCCCAACTCTTTGGCATACATCACAGGCTCTGTAATAGTCTTTAGCATCTCTGTGTAAGGTAGGTCACCAAAATCCATCTTTAAGAACCTTCTACGCAGTTTCTTTCCCTGCATAATGTCCTCATGCGATGCCTTCATGAGATTATGAGAGGATCAATGGTCACTCTGCCTCCATAAAACACCTTCTCAGTATCTCATCAGGTCCCATCTTGTATATATGTCCAACTATAAGTGAAAAGTCTACAACATGCACTACTACTTGTTTCTTCTGTGGAATTGTATATTCACTAGGTGCCATTCCTGTTGAAAGGAACTAGACTATCTTTGTGCAGTGGTCATCAATATTTATAATGGCTAGTAACCATGCATCCGGTAGTGTATCCCCCAAACTGGTCAGCTCTTTGCCATGTTCCAACCTTGACAAGTGTTTAGGACCTTTGTTGGCTTGACTATGATCTCAAAGTCATATTATTGAAATAGAAGAAGCCATCTTCATATTATCCCCCCCAACACTGGCTTGTTTAATAGGTATTTTAGCATATAGTGATAATTAAACATGTTAAATTGTCCTCCCAACAAGTAGTGGTGAAATTTTTGCAGCGCATATACCATGGCTAACCCCTCTCACTCGGTAGTGGTGTAATTGATCTCAATAGTTGATAGCTTCCTACTGGAAAAGGCTAACGGATGGTCAATATCTCCTTCCCCATGTTGTGCTAACACTTCTCCTAAATCAATAGAAGATGCATTGACATGCACATGAAACTCCTTTCTCCAATCTGGAAAAACAATAATAGGTGCAGTAACCATTTTCTGTTTCAGTGTGTCGAAGCTCTGCTAGCACTCTTCTATCCATCTAAACTAACAATCTTTCTTCAAAATCTTCTCCATGGGTGTTGTAATCTAGGCATATCCTTTAATGAACTTCATGTAGTATCCAATATGTCCCAGTGTAGTGCGTAGTTGTTTGACTGAAGTAGGAGAGGGTAGATCAACTATAATGGAAATTTTAGATGGATCGACCAACAATCCCTGCTTGCGTACAATATGACCTAACAACACTCCAAATGGTGAGAAGAAGATGCATTTCTTCAAATTCAAGGCAATTTGACACTGCTTGCATTTGTCCAACATTAGCCTTAGACATTCAATATGATTCTTCAATAAACAAAAAACAGTCCAATCATCAAAATATGCTTCTAGAAATTTATGCAGAAACTCCTTGAATGCTTCGACCACCACCTTGGAAAAGATGGTTGGGAAATTCTTCAATCCAAATGGAATCACTGCATACTGATAGGACCCCAATTCTGTTGCTGATCCGTCGGATCTTTTAATGACTATTGTTGAGTTTTAATTTTGCATGCATTAATTAACCATTTGAGAAACTTAGTGAAAGAATGAGGAAAGAAGAGGAATTATGACAGACATATACACATATGCAGATCTGAAATGAAATAATAGAAAACAAACCATAACACACAGATTGATAACGGAGTTCGGCACAACTTTGCCTACGTCTCCGGGCCTTTGTCTCTGTGGGGGAGGCTTCTTTATTTCTGTTCAAAAGATTAAACGTACATCGCAACAGTGCCAATTGACTACAAGACTGATCTGGTCATGTTCCTCTAGATCTCTAGAACCCTGAAAAGAAAACGACACGCAAAATGGACGTCCAGAGCTCCCAGAAATGGTCCGACAGCGTCTGCTCCTCAATATCTTCCCTGCATAAAAATGGCTTTGGCTTGGCTTCTCTTCAGCATAACTCTGCTCTGACTGTCCTTGACTGTCCTTGATGGCCTCAAACAAGCCTATTTTTTATAGATCTGAAGTTGGTTATCCATCCCCAACTTCCTCCCAATATTTGGGCTCTAAAAATGCCCAATATCTCCCCAAAATGGAGAAAATCAACTAATATCAGGCATAATATCTTTTAAAAATCCACTAAACATTATAAATAACCCATTTTTTGTGTAAATTCAGGCATTATCCCTTGAGGCCTGGGCGAGCGCCCCCTTTTCGCGGTCATATGGGACATCCATGTGGCCACGCGCCCATGCGCTGGCCCTCTCTCTGCTGGCTCCTGGTCGTGGCGCGTAGGCATAAGGCCATGGGCTAGTAGTTGTAACCGAGCCCCCAACCATTCGACTAAAGTCCTGGTCGTATGGAGGATGTTACGTACCGGTGCAAGGTCCAAGGGCTAAGCCCGATCCACTCCGCATATAGTTTAACCTCGCCCTCCCGGTTCTGTGGAATGGTCACACTGTATGTTTGCACCGAGGGCTGGGGCTAAGCCCCGACCCTTTTCCCCGCCAATTAAACCTTTAACCAAACTTCAATATAAACTTTGGCATATGACTAACAAGAACCACCATGGGGTGAGCGGTTAGCCCAGCCCTGCCAGTCCACAGCCCGAACAACAGGTCGCGAGTTCGACCCTCAACAAAACCACATAATTTTATATAAAACCATTAACCAGCCACAGGGTGCCACATGGTAGCCCATGACTGGGCCATGTGGCACCTCAACAACCAACCAATATATGCCAAATGTTGACCGTTGATTCATCCACGTCACCTACCACGCGTCAACTACCGTACTGCCCTGTCAGTCTGCCATCGTACCTGCTAACGTCATTTGTGCCACGTGTCACCCTTACAGTGGTGACACGTGTCACCCATGGATTGGCCCAACTGTCTGCCCATATGCCAAATCAGCCTACCACGTGTCGCCTCCTGGAGCTGTGATGTCATCTTTATGGACCGTACGGCCTATACAAACAGCATGCTACGTGGCACTGTACAGACTGTACGGACTGTACAGTCATCCCTTTTTTTTGCCTGTTTGGCTTTTCAAACAGAACGCGATATCTTGCACATACGGATCCTGTTTGACGAAGTAAATATACCACCAGAATCAGGAAGACGAGACAGATGCAATGGCACTAGTTTCGTCGAATTCCGAGCACTTTCATTTTTGAGCATTTTTAAACCCTGTCAGGCTTCTGGATCCGATTCTGGATCACACCTCCCCACAAAAAGACCTTTTGGTCCCTAAAAGGTTACTGACCAGTCAACAAGCTTGGGATAGGCCACCCGACTTGTCCACTGTCTCTGAACTCTGTTCTATGCACCTGTCTCATCAAGATCAACTGTAACACAATCATGACAACTGACAGTATATTATTAGCCATTTGAACCCTGTTACATCTTACTGAAGCCACTATCATCCATGTAGAAAACATTACTAATGACAGTATCA